>SMLS01069882.1:0-21907 GCA_004785975.1 Popillia japonica
CCCATTTGCTGAATATGTGGCCAGGCCGAGATGTGTACGCTGTAGCCAATATTTATGTTTCAAACACTTTTTTGAGGATTTTCACTATCATGATGAAGAGTAATACACGAATTGGAAGAATGTGCTAGTGCGACGTTCGCTAATCACATCTCTCCAAAAGTAGTAGAAGCAGGTAATTAGTGTACCATGTGACCTATTATTTTCATTTGCCTGTTGTCGGGGAGAATATAGTATTACATACATACAAACGCGCATAACTCGAAGACTATCACATACTTACATACATATAACCATTTAGCGGCTGGTATAACTATACACTGATTTTCGACATACAATGCAGCCACATAACAGTATATAGAGTACCTATCTCTTTAGATTAAGAAAATATGCTAAATTTCTTTATTTTTGTGGACAGCCTGTATATCTTTTAAAAATACGCTTGTAGAGATTATTTTATCACAAAAAGGCCACTATAACCGATTTTTAAAATTCGACAAAATAAGCACGGCATACGTCATTCAACGTTTATTGGGACATCCTGTATATAAATATCTATGCCAATAGGAAGGGCTGACTAAATGGTACGCCATTGAAACCATTTTTCTATCTCCCACTGTTTAAAAGTTATTCAGAAAAAAAAACAACTTTGGGTCAAATTGCAAGGGTAAATTACACCCCGTAAAGTTCCGCAGCAACGGAAAGCATCCTTGAGTAACATTCCATGGAGTTTACTAACTGACAAAGTTTCATCAAAATCTGCGATTTAGAGTTCGCAAAGTGCCCTTGTTAGCCGAGTACCTACATATCTAAACCCAGACGACCTTCAGAGCACTTGGGTGTTGCCGTTCACTTAAATAAAATAAATACATACACATAGATTACATACATATATGTACCTACATAGATTACTCAAATGTTCTCAGTGCTAAATTTCAATTTCAGTGAATTCAAATTATGCAAGTTTATCAGGTAAATTAGATATTATAGTGATATTGATCTTGGCACTTACCCAATATCCACACAACTGTGTATTTAATAAAATATCAGTGGTCAAGATTTCACGCTTACACCAAGATGTTACTGCTTCAACGACTTAAAGTCGAGAAAGGAAGATCGAACCCGTTCTGGCCAATACCTCTTTGAAACCTATCCTACAGTATCAACCCCGAAAAACGTAAAATTACAGGGACCAACGCAGAAAGCGTTAAATGAATCGAGACACACGCGGACAGCTGAGGCCGTTAATAAACAAACTATAGTATAGCCTACAAACCTTAATAATGTTACGAACTGAACAAATAACATTACGAACTGAACAACGAGAATTTTCTTAACATAATAACTTTTTACTTTTAATGATGAATACGCTTAATACCAATATTCAATAAAGGTGACAAACGATTGTACTTCCTTCAACATGTTAATTTATACGAATATGAGCAGCATTCCAGTACACATTGAAGAACTCAAGTTTTTGTGAAAACTGAGTAAAATTAGTATTTTCATGAATAACAAAGCAATTCAGTTTACACAATCTCATTGGTGTGCTACGATTTTGAAGTTACACAATTGCGCTTTTAAAAATTTATGAGTTCAGAATCAAGGTACAGCAATAAGCAAAATTAATTAAATTCGTTTATAACCATTTTTTAGAAACATTCAGTTTTACCTTCATTATGAAGGATAAGTTCCAGAGATGTTGAATGTTGGCTTAGTAATAACATATGCATAACATGTCATTTTTATCGTTAAAATTATTTTTTTCAACAAAATCCTAACATCAAGACCAGCAGGCTATAGGAAAATCGAATGAAAGAAGTTCAGTTGGAAAAAATAGGGTTGTTTAACCAAGTGCCACTTACACTCGGAAAACAACATACTGATGGATATTGACAGGAAAACTGAGAAGATAATGCGAAACGTTAACATACGCGATAGAATTATTAGAGTGAAGTCATCCAATGTGATAAACGCGCATAAACAAAGAAAAACACAACTTCAGTCGATATCGCCATTTTAGATGGAATTTTGTTGAGATTCATATAGTGTACCTTCAAAATCTTTCCTAATTAATTGGCTTTTTTTCTGCAAAATTTAAAAATATATTTAAGATATTTTTGAAATGTAACTTTATAGTCTTAAGAATAATGATTCTTACATCAATGTATTTTTTTGTTGTCATGATCTAACAATTCTGTTCAAGGATTAGGGAAAAACATCTAGTCAATACCGTAATTTGATAAAATTCGGGCTTGATTAGGTGATAAAATTATTGTAAATAATAATTAAATTTTCAATACCTATTCTAATATTAACCGCGTTATTTTCTTTCTTAATGTATATCATTTCATATATTAATCTCTTTTTATTACTATTTTCTTTTTTTAAAATATTTACATTTTCAAAATCAAAGTTATGTCGTAATTCTTTAAAATGCTTAGACAAAGCAGTTTCCGCGGTTATGTTATGCTGTAACGTACGTATTGATGATTTTAGAGTAGTTTTTTGAAGTATTGTCTAGTTTGATCTAGTTATGACTATAAAGTTACATTTCAAAAATATCTCAAATTGTCCACGACATGGGAAACATAATCCTATATATCACTGAATTTCTTTGTCTGTAGATAATTTTGTTGACAGGCATGGCTACTTGTTTATTAACTGACACGAATTAAATGTCAATTTTCTTTGACTGACGAAGTTGTTACGAAAACCAAATAAATTGTAAAGATTCTGGAATAAATTGATTTTTAATCGAATTAAAAGTGTTTGAATTAACCTACAAGTGGGAAAAGTATCAAGAAAAACTTTGGCTATGTCAACTGTCACCATTAAATTAATATAATAATGTATTTCCTTAAAAATGTGATCCGGACGCCGATTTTTCTAGATATAATAAAATCTCTATTAATTCATGAAGCACAAAAGAAACCATTTATGGAGAGAATATAGCCATTACTTAGGTTATGTAAGAACCATTCACACTACTGTGTATTCGTATGTACCACAACTTAGCTTCATGAGTTCATAATGTACTTCGACATTATACACATACACTCAAAAGACTAATTATTTAGATAAGCTTCTTATTCTATATCTTAGATGGCAAACTTAGCAACTAAGCATATGTAACTAGGAAGTTAGGAAATTATTGGCGAAAACCTATTTTCCATTATATCAAGTTTCCTATTAGATCTAAGATAACTTTCGATTATACCTTTTGTATTGTAAATCTAACAGAATTTTTTTTTTTAATTTAAGTATAAGTAACATACCTACATTAGAAAACTTTGTCACTTTATTTTGTTTTATTTCTATTGTCAAAAAATATGTCAGAATTTACAATTTACAATTTTCTGTACAAAAATTTCCTATACTGTTAGTTCGATATAAAATACCTATATGAATATGACATCAAATTGCTGAGTTCATTTACACATTGTATACTATTAGCATTATTTAAATGTGAAATTGGATTCCGGTATACACTTTGTATATTCAGTTACAGGTGTACTGCCAATGACTAACTCAATTAAATATTAAGGAATACGATAAAATACAGAAAAAAAAACTGGACGACTTCTATCTAACTAACTATTGTTACATGAACGATCTGAGTAAGCTATACTTTTATATGTTCCCAATATACAAGTAAAACACAATCGACTAAATAACAGCAATTCAAATGTGACGACCAGAAACTACCGTAAACGGCGAATCACTGTAAATCAATTTTTAAATGACAGATAAAACAACATTTAGAACGCAATTCTGATAGAAAATATGTCTGGGTTGGCATATCTAACCATCTAGAAATATGGCTCGATTTGCTTGACACTGGGTAGTCGAATCTTCTCCACATCACTTGTCGATATTATCGAATCTGCGAAACGGGAGAAAGGTTACGTCAAATACAGTATTCCTAGCACACTGATGATGTTATGTAAAGCATGAAATACGACGTTTGGTAAACTAGAGCGAAGCTTTTCCAAAATCAAAAAAAACCAAGTTATATATTTACATATGTATTTAGAATATTATGTCGTATATTAATTAATAGGATAGAGAAAAAATAAAGTTTTAATTGTACCGAAACTTTGTATCAAGCATTAATATTGTGTTTTATAAAAGTCTTAAAGCAATTTCACGCACTATTATTTTTTTAATGAACGAAATTTTTTGCTGTAACTGGCAACTGGTGATGTTTCAAAGCTTTCCACTAAAGTTAATATTTGCTTAAAGTGTATAAAGCGCCTGCTAGTTTTGAATACCAGTCAGTTCAAGTTCTCCATTTCACTTATGTACTTTTTCTATCAAAGACTACTTCTAATTGGTCTTAATTTATTTGTTGGTGTATTGTACTTAAAATCTTAAATACATCAATATCCTTAGAAAAAGCAGAATGTTTACAAGTGCACATATGCAAAGAGTAGATGATGTAAGCAACAGATCTGTCCAGCGAAGATCGTAAAAGCTATTTCAGAAATATTTTGACGCTTGTATGGGACCGAGATGTCGCCATAAAATTGACGTTTTATTTAAATTATACGGAATCCGACTTTGTCGATATTTATTTGTGGAGGAAAAGCTACGGTTGAACGTCGCTTATCCGACGTTTGGACCCGATATATGACGTCGTAAAAGCAAATTACCAACGCCGCTTCGTGTTTTCAGTTTTATGCTTCGATTTTTGCGTTCAACTAGTTCACGTGCGTTAGCGACTTTATTGAGAGATCTATGCGATCAAATAGGTATATAAATATAGGTATATTCATGTGAGCTAGTTACATTAACAATCCAAATATAATAGTATTATCTAGTTTTTTTATTTGTTTAGTAATAATAACTAGTTAATGGTGGTCAAAATGTATTAGTTTGAGTATTGACTACTTCCAACATTTTATTCCCGAATTACAACCTATAAAGATCTATAATGAGGGTTTGCGGGTGTTGACCGTGTCATGGTTAATAAAATATATACAGTACAAATAAAAATAATCCACAAGATATACAATAAACAACTGGACGTTTCGCCACTAATGTAAGTGACTTCTTCAGGAGTAAAGGGGGTATCTGAAAGGGGTACCAGAAGGTCACAGTAACTCGACATGTAAACCACGCTACAGGCGAAAACCTTCTGGTAGGTGAGGGGCGTCAGAACATCACGGTAACTCGACGTGTCAACCACGCCAGAGGCGGAAACCGTCTGACGAAATTCAGAACCTTTTGATCAAAGTAATTGCCGTATACAATAATGCAGTTAATCATTCTTTCTTTCCATAGTTTAACAAGGTTAAACCTTTTCTTTCTCAAATGATTTTTGAGCTCAAAAAGTAGCCAAAAGTTACACATCGCCAAATCCGGGGAGCGAGGAAAATGTTCTATAATTTTGATTTAGTTTTCCACTAAATACCAGGGGTTTCCTCATCTTCATGTATACAGATTCGGGTTTCTGGACGAGTAGGAACACTGAATCACGGTATGTACGTTTTATCGCGAGTTGCAATTTAATAATTTGATGGTCGCTAGCATTCGACATATCTAAAGCTTGTTGGCAAATTCAACTCCAAATGCTTGTTCTACATTTCTTTGTAAACTTGTCAGATGATCGGACACAAATCGAGTTTACAACCTTTTGCAAAAGTAAATGATCGCACTTGCCAGGATCCAATCAGATTGGACTCTATCATCGCATAAGGAATGTGGTTGCCCTCTTCCATCATCTTCTTCACCGAAGCAATGTTTTCGGAGTTAATACCAGTTAAAAAAGGATCAGCTTCTCTTCTGTGTACCACCGACTTGCCCGTTCAAATTCTTTATACCATCTTTAAACAGTAGCCAATGATAGTGCGAAATCCCCAAATGCCGATTTCGCACTCATACAAAAGTTCTCTCGCATATATGTATTGTAATTTCTGCTGACTGTTATTTGTTGTTGCTGTTTGCATTTGGTGGTGTAACAATAAAGAAATTATTAGTATTATTATTATTATTCCATTTTTTCGATTGCAAAAGTTTATTCTTTGGACTATTTCTCAGACACTATTCAACCGAATTACACAAACTAAACGCAATTGACAGATGACACAGTGAACTAACTATTTAATAAGCAACAATTTGTTTTGCACGGGTAATCAGATTTTTCAATTCCTACTTATAAGTGCGAACCGTGAAAAGCGTTTGTATTTTAGAACTGCACACAAAAATAATTTTTCAGTCAGTGGAGAATGAAATCTTTAACATGTATAGAAATTGATTGAGTAGACTTGTATTTTTTTATTGGAATACCCTTTATATCTTAACGCATTCAGAGAAAGTGTTTCGTCCCAAAAGGAAATATAAGCTATTTCTTAGGTAGATCTACTTTTGATAGTGATTTTATACTAAAACATAAAAAATAGCTCTACAGGATTTAAATACAGAGGTCGAGGCGCACAGCTTTTTTATTTAACAAGTTCGGTGTCCCCCCTAACCAACAACTAGACAGCAACGTTCGTACGAACATACATATTGCATATGGTCGCATTTGGAATAAGAGATAATATACAGTGCAAGTACTACTCAATAAATAATAACAAATAAAAGTTAATTTTATGGGCAAATTGGAGGAATTCCAATAATTTTGCTAGTATTGTATAGCCTTATATGATGGGCGTTTGCAGCAAAAGTTTTTCAGAAAAACTTTGTTTTGTTAACTTATGCTTGATAACCGGCAACAAAGACTTCGTAGTAGGTACTCAAAATTGAATACTTGATATCGTATGTATATAATCAATGAGCACTAACTTCCAGTCTAACCTTTCAAGAAGTGTCTGCTTTAAAACCTTGAAAAATGGTGTAAGAGGAAAGAAGAAATGATAGCAGCTAGTACGAATTAGCAACCGCATTTGAGTTGCTATCAATTCTCATACTGATGGAATTATTACTTTGTATGATCTAGCCTACTGTAAATATGTACATATACGAGAGCAATTACGTATTAGTTAGAAATTCTTTACTACGCATTTGTACTGTTGAATTTTCCAGAAGTTCCCTAGACATTTCTGGTTTTCGTTTCTCATGAATATTAAGCACAAATTAAAGAAATATCAAAATAATTGAGAAATTGAAAAAATACAGCTACAGTGTTATTGGATATGTACTTCAAAAAGAAAACAAAAACGCTAAGAAGAATAGCAGACCAATAAAAACATTTTATGATCATGGGGTTTCAAGGACTGGAGGCTTTGATAATACTGGGCAATTCCGGTAACTCCAATAGTTGTGGTGTTTGAAGTTACCAGAATTTACCTAATGCCATGATATGTCAATCATAAACTGCGTGCCAGGAAAGATCATGGACTTCTACATAAGTAGCTAGTGAATTTTGGTTTCTATTCGTTAAATGTTAGGAAACAAGTTGATAAAGTTGTTAAGGAAGGAGAAGTTCTGAAACGGCGGGAGATTGTTCACGTGACTCTTATATTTTACAATTTTATGCTTGGAGTGTATAAGTAAAAAGTCTTTATCGGTATCATCTAATATATTCGTAGATGTGAGTAGGATAGATATGCAAATATGTACATATATGCTACCACAACCACATTTTAATCAAATCTCTTTGAATGTGCGTACGCATACTAGAAGATGGGAAAAGAATATGGGACTACACGTCTAGTTCGGAAAACAACATAACTACCAGGGCATTTGCTATAAAATATCCGCTTGTAAATTGTATATTCCCGTCAGTAAAAACTGACGTCTGGAATCAGTTTATCTATAAAGTGTATGTATACGTGCATCCCCTACATAGAACATATATAACCAATTCCGGCGTATAGATAGGTATATCCCAATATGCGGAACGGTACCGAAATTCGTGAATAACGACCGAAATTAGATTTGGGAATTGCGGGACGCTCCAGCCGTTTTTATTTTTCGATATACATCAATGGATCTGACCCGTTCATCCAGACTAAATTCCTTGATCGAACTCGCGGATATATGTATGTATGTAGGTACAAAAGAATTGTTTATGTATCTACGTTTCTATACATAAGTTTGAAACACAGAAATATTACGTATCTGAAATTTATAGAATTTATGCTATTTTGATGTATCTATCGGCTATGTTAACAAACCTACGAAATTTGGTCTTACACTTAACCAATATGCAACACTATATATGTATGTATACTGTGATACAATCACATTAGTGCCACTGGTTATCGCAATGAAGATTACCAGATTATGTTCATCCATTGTTCAAAATTTGTTCTATTCTATTAAATAAAGTGATGAGTAGTACCATGATGATTACACATCAGGGTCGCTATTAATTTACGATCTTGAATTAAAATAACAATAATGGAAAAATCGCCAACAGATTTAGTTTTTAAATCCAATTTTTGATCTAGAAATTAACGGATCAGTAATCTAAATCAGTAAAAATAGCCACAATTGTATTTTGTATTTCATGAAATACCTAATTGTAAGATCCATGGTTCGAAGAGAATGAGGGTTTCCGCAATATCAATATGACGTTAAACCAACACATTTCACTTAAGTATTTAAATTGAAAAAAGCAATCTATCCGAGAAATGTTAGGTATCAAATTGAAGAGAACAACGTCAGGAATAAGATTTCAGAATCAGTTTCTAGCAAAAATCTCAATTTCACCACAAATTTTGCGAAAGCATCTTCAAATGTCAGAAGTAAAAGAATCAATTAATTTGCGAAAATTCACCAGTAAACGATTTTAAATACGGGGAACGCAGATATCACCTTTGTTTAAGAATCTGAACATAGATTTTGAAATTGATTTTGCTAATACCAATGAATTTTGCAAAAATATTTAAGAATGGCTCAACAAAAAAGCATCATTCTCGTTTCAACCATCGAAGCTGTCATCGCATTAAAATTTTCTTTGATTCACTGGTCAACAGTTTTTTTTTTCTTACACTCTGATAGGTGTACGTTATGGACTTTTTCATTGTAATTCTGAAAATATTTTCAATAATTGGCTATCGCCTCAGGTTTCTGAGATAAGTTTTTTTTATACATATATATGTATTAAATGTACTATATGTCTAAAGATATTTTTTTATTAGTAGGTTAAAAGAAACTGTCAAGTTATTATCATGCCAACGGGCATGTCTGAACAGGACTTAATATGTCTGGGCTTCATTTGTACATCATAGTCGTTAAACCACTCCCTTTTTTTCTCTAGAAACAAGCAAATCAAGGAATTAATAGATCTGTACATATGTGAGTTTATATAAGATCCTATAGACACGTTTTTCGACTCAAATTAACTCAATGTATGTTAGTAACATTAGTTAAACATTTTTTGAATTCGCAATGTCCCGTATGTGTGTAAACAATTCTAACAGTTTTTGAACAAAAGGATCATTCGACAGACTGGTACTTTTGCTGTACAAAGATCTTCGGGTTTTCCAGTAAAAATAAGGACAAAATTACCTATCCTAATTAACCTTCTGCCACTCGTCCAGTTCCTCATTCGGAAGCTTTGCCAGTACGAAGTCCTATGGATGTTTCGAACCAAGAACATGTTTTCGGACACAGATGAAGAATATTTGCCGTCTGAAGAGGACGCCCTTCATTTAATAAACCAATTGGAATTAAATGACCTAGTTCGAGATCTCAATTTATCAAAACTCAGGCAGAAATATTAGGATCAAGACTGCAAGGGGTACGCGTATTTCTGTATATCGAGATCGTCAGAAAGAACTGTCGCAGTATTTTTCAATTGAAGAAGGTTTTTCATTTTGCAATAAGGTTGACGATTTAATGCGACAACAAACACGGAAGAATGGCGTCTTTTTATAGATGCTTCCAAATTGAGTTTGAAAGCTGTCCTTCTACATATAGGAAACATCTACCTCTCTGTTCCTGTTGGTCATGCCGTGCACATGAAGAAATCATAGGTATGATAATATGAGACGTTTCCTTGATAACATCAATTATAAAATCTATAAATGGTACATCAGTGCTGATCTCAAAGTAGTTGCAATTCTACTTGGTCTACAACTTGGATTCACAAAGTATTGCTGATTCCATGGTGAATGGGATAGTCAAGCGAGAAATTTGCAATATATTGTTAAGCAATGGCCAACCAGAATACAATATACTCCTGGAGAAAAGAACGTAGTCCATAATTTGCTGATGGAGCCTCATAAAATACTTTTACCTCCATTACGCATAAAATTAGGTCTGATGAAGAATTTCATCAAAGCATTGGACAAATAGGGACCAAGATTTTGATATCTTAAACAAAAATTTCCTAATATATCTGAGGCAAAACTTAAAAAGGGGATTTTTATAGGACCCCAGATTAAACTCTTACATCAGGATCGAGAATTTGACGTCCTCTTAAGCGATTTAGAACGGACTGCTTGGGATGCATTTAAAAGTGTGACAAAGAATTTCTTAGGAAATAAAAAATCTGAAGATTACGAGGAAATTCTTAGTGAACTTCTTAGAAATTACCATGCGTTATACTGTAATATGAGTCTTAAAATACATTTCTTGCATTTGCACCTGAACTTTTTTCCCCGATCTTGGCGATGTTAGTGACGAGCATGGGGAAAGATTTCATCAGGATATTTCCACTATTGAAAAACGCTATCAGGGCAAGAGGAATAGCGATATGCTTACTGACTACTGTTGGACTTTAATTTCGGAATTTTCTTCGTCCTAATATAAAAGAAAAGTGAAAAGAAAGACTTTCTAAATACGTCCCAGAATAGCATATCCTTAGTTAGTATTAGATTGTATGATCAATATGAATTTTATTTGTTTATAGAAGAAATTTGTTTTTATAATAGTTATTAGGAATATAAAACAAAATAAGTTTGTATATAATTCATAAAGAAAAATAAAAAAAATGACAATTTGTTGTTCCGTGTTATTTAAAAACTTAACCTCAAAAAATTAAAATGAAAGTGACAACCTGAAAAATGTCATTTTTTTCGTTAACCTACAAGCATAATTAAAGTGTATTACGAGAATATTATTATTTAATAAAACAAAATTACACATTACGAGCCCGATTGAGAAGATCCATGCACCCGATTTTTCCCGACAACCGAAAACGCCGATTGAAACCTGAGTCCGACTTCCTGGAAATTCTCAGAACCCGCAGAAACACCTGTACACAAGTCTGACCGAATTCCTATAAGTGAGATCAAGGACCTGACACCCTTTTGACTCACTTCCTGGAAATCTCGATTTCCCTAGAAGACAAAAGGTCAGTTTTTTAAACGACAGCTAAGAAACGGAGAGAATGTTATTATTACTTAATACCAAATATTGGCAAATGGGCTTAGATCCCGAGTGCCAAAAAAAAAAACAAATATTTTAAATTCAGCAAGGTAGGCAATCAAAATAAAATAAAGGTTGTTGATACTCAGCTGTCTATTAAAAACATAACACTTTTGCGAACTGAGTTACAATATTGATCCATTTCAACTAATTTCGTTTTCATTTATGTTTAAAATATCTTTTTATAGGTACATACTTGTCATAGACTCTATTTGATTTAAGGGTTAGCGCTTTCATATTTTGTGTAAAGATCACTCGGATGAAACCTTTATTCCTTTTCTAGATCACAATCTGAATGCTTCTGTGTTTTAAACGTCAAATGTTTTTTTAATAAAATTTATTTATATAGGAGTTTCGTATAAATAATAACAATTAAAGAGTTATAAATAAAGATTCATGCGAATTGTTACCGTTAATACTGTTTACTGGTAAACAAAGCCGGTAGGTAAGTAATTAACAAAATTTCACTTGAATTCAATATCGTATTTTAACCAATTAAATATAAGCATGTTATGTATATTCCAAATTTCTAATGCAAAATTTTTCATGTTAAATTAAAATAATAAAAAAATGTTTAGGGGTGTTTTTATGTTATAGTCAAGTTGAATTGTAGTTTTTTGTGACTGTCAATAATATGCTTCATCTATTAACTTTTCCATTACACGAGTAGTTGTTGTTTTTGCGTTTCAATGTCGTCAACCGCTTCACTGATAAGGTACGTAATATAATGAATATTGTTAAAAATAGCTTCTACTACAACTTCTTTTAACAGCATTCAACGCTCTTACACCGACATCTGTTTACAAGCCATGTATTCAGACATTCGAATGGATCTAATGGATTCGAATCCAAGATTTTAGATAATTTATCCAGATGAATTTCCAAATTAATTTGGAATTCTACACCGCAAGTTTCCTGATTCCTAATTTTGGAGGACAGATTTAGATCTAGAGCTTCACATAACGAATCTGTATCGGATGAGGTTTTGGGAAATGGATCGATATAATCAAAATCTAGTTAGGTACCTATCTGGTTCTAAAATTATCCGATTCCGGATAACAACATTAAACAAAACTGTTTTATTTTAATTTATGTCGCAAACTTCAATATATTTTTTATGTTGAAGTACATAGTTGCAAGAACAAATTACTAAGGTCTATTTGATAAGCACTTTTGTCGACATCAACATCATTCATTAACATGTAAATATGTATGTGCACAAGTCTGCTTTTAATTTTTATCTTGTGTGCGAAAGTAAATATTAAACTCTATATAAATATATTATACGCTGCTATAAAAGCCGACGGGTGTCACGTAAAATGAAGAGGGATATCTGCAGGGCATTTTGTACATTAAAGGAGATTTACACTCAGCTCTGCAGGCAAAGATAACGTAAATGTATTCAATAAATGTAAAACGTAGAGTTTCATACGTATACATATGTATGTATGTACATAAGCCATGTCAAAACATATGCAACTGTTAGCAGGATTGAACAAAACAATATTCGATGATCTGTATTTAATAACAAACAAAATTATGTGACTTTTTTGCTTTCGTTGAAAAATACGCGCATGTTTGTTGAAACAATGCAAATACAAAACCAGGCAGGGTTCCGCCGTACGTCAGACGTTATCCGGAAAACCTGCTGTTTTCGCTGCAGAACAGGGTCGCTTATGTATATAAAAGGGGAAGAGATGGGAAAAAATACACACATTTAAAACATCCATCATTCAGGCAGAAGACCCGCTGAGATATTAGCACGGTCGTATATTTTTGTTGTTTTTTCTTTTATTTAATAAAAACCGCCGGATGGGGGCTCTACAATGAAAATCAATTTGTCACAATACATGGGAGTACAAGATATCAATCAATGCATACATACATACAACATCCATCTATCCATTATACTTCAAATACTCGTTTGCATATACGGCTGTGATTAAACTTATGTAGCTGCTATTCGTATGCTGCCTTCTACTAGACCCAACTAAACGTTTGCTCGGTTGCGAGAGATTTATTCAAAATTAAAAAGATATTATTTTTATTGAAGTTGTGCTAAAAAAACTATAACTAAAGTTTAATGCATATCTGTATAAAATGAAAACATACTCTAAAACTAATGAAATTACCATTGATTTCGTCTACAAATATTACTGTTTAAATCTGTATCAAAATACAGACCACCTACATATACATATACATGTATTATTACCAAAACTTATCAGATTTCTGTAATACAGGGTATCTACAGAATAGTCTATGAAAATAAAAGAGGTTAAAGCTAATGACATGCAAACCTAAATTCCAAGAAATGAATAGTTTATGCCCCCACAGCAACGAGAAAGTATTTTTCAATCGCAGTCCGGCCCTGTCGTTCGAGCGCGATGCATAAATGGATGGGCAACACAGGCAGAAAGTTCAATCATTCACAGGCATTGGTTGCTTTATGTGTACATTATGGCATGTTATACGAATACTGAGTACATGGACATAATTTTAATCTATAGAGAAACAGGATAAAATCTCTTACTGCACCCGTTATGACTTACAGAAAATCCAACATCTCTCAGACGGTGATTTTCTTCGACGGGTTACCTGTTGTGAATGCTTTCGTCAAACTGAAACTCGTCTTCCAAATCCTCGATTGATTTACTGCTTCAAAAAAATAATATTTATCACTGGGCCGAACGAAAACCCACAAGATATCCACCAGAGTTCATTCCAATGTAGGACGTCAATAAATGTATGGGTTGGAATATTTGGCAATAATTTATTTGTGCCACATGTACTTCCCGAAAAATTAAATCCAGTAGATCATTTAAATTGTCTGCAAAATACGTTATCCGATTACTTGGATGACATACCACTACATGAACGACGGCAAATGTAGTTCATGCACGATGGGGCACCTCCACATGTTGCCCGACTTGTATGGGAACATTTAAACCAGACATTTGTACATTGGATAGGCCAGCACGAAGTCCCGATGTGAATCTGTCGGACTTTTTTCTGTGAAGATACGTGAAAAGCTTTGTTTATGATCGTCGACGGGAAATTTTAGACGTCGACGCTTTTCGAGACTGTGTTGTCACAACGGCCCCAGCGTATGATAATTTTGCCGTCGCGCAGATCAGCGCATCCGGAGCTCGTGGTAGTAATTGCGGACATTTTTCTCATCAAACAGTCCTCTTCAAGATTACCACGAATTATTTGAAAAGAAAAAAACTATTAACTACTAACGCGATCTGAAATAGTAAATTATTAATTATCAGATCATTAGATAATAATATATCGTTTTATTTTAATATTGAAGTTTCTGTAATGAAAAAACAAAAACACCTGATACCTACGAAAAAAAAACGGGTCGAAATGAATAAAACCTGTAGTAAATGTGTTCATAGAGCAGCTAAGCTGCTTCGTAAACAAATGCATTCATAGAGTACAATAAGTATTTATTTACCTGTCATTCAACTTGATAAAAAATATCTGTCTATTGGAAAGTTTTGCAGCACTCCTTTTTTTCTTGTACACACGCGTCAGGCCCTGAATCAACAAAATTTATTTAACAAAATTTGGTAATTATTAAAGGAAAAATTATTTTAATGTATGATGGTTTTCTTTTGGATTTAGGTACTTTTATTTGTGATATTAGTTTTACACTGTTTATTTTTCCGACACTATTCATTTAACACCCTATATACAGAGTGAAGACCTTCGGTGCAGTTCGCTAGCGAGTGTCAATCAGCATCGAGCGGGTATGTACCAGTAGCGTAGATGAAAGTTATATTTTGTTAATCGTCATGTACGTTTTCGATATTATTGTAATAGCAAATAAGTATGATGTTTTGCTAAATTGTTCGTTGTAAAGTGGTTTCAATTTTCGGCGGACATTGGAGGCAATGCGAAACTTAGCCTGCCACCGAACGTAACGCCAATGACAAACTGCACACAACGTCGCCACTCTAGTTACATAAATGCCTTCTGCATGCTAGATTGTATGTTATACGTACAGCGTACAGTAATTGTAAGTCCGATAACACTGCTCAAATCTATAAAAACTGTTTGATGAGTAACTGCGGAGACTGTGGTGAGTTAATTAAACAAAATATGGAGACAAACCACGAAATAATTTAATGTACATTTTTAGCTACGCTAGTCTTGATTCGAGACATCGAATATACACGACCTTACAGAAGTGCCAGCAAGAGTTAAGTAATACTCACAATCAGTGATATTAGAAGTGCTACACCCAGAAGAAGTAATTTGCTCAACTTGATCTTTGGCATCAAAATAACTATAGTTAAAACATGCTATGAGAATAATCGCAACTTTTTATTATTGACACTTTTTGCAAAAAAAAAATGTTCTTACTTTTCTGCGAAGAAATTCAACATTATCGCCGTGTTACTGACTCTCGTAAGGGTAGAATTGTTGCCTATGGAGATGTTGGTTTGTCCTATCGCGAGGTCAACCCAGGCGTACCACAGAGCGTCAAGATAGGCGCTCCAGACAACTAACTCTATGAAACCGCTTTGCTACAATGCGTCAAATAGCTGACTAATGGTTTGTAGAAGCATTTGGGCCTTTCGAATTTTTTCATACCATCCACGATTAGTGCTTTTTTTTAACTGCGGACAACTGTCGTCAACGCTCGAACTGGTGCAGAGAACAGCAGCATTGGGAAGCAGAATGGCATAATGTCGTCTTCACCGACGAATCGCGATTCTGTCTAGCTATGCACGATGGCCGTAGTAGAGTACGACACCGGCGTGGAGAGCGATGCGATATTGGGTTTGCTGTTGAGGGGCATGTACTCAAGACTAGTGGAGTAATGGTTTTGGGAGCTATTGCTTATGGTAGCCGATCATTTTATTTCCATAATAATTTCTTTTTTGATTAAATAGCAATGATAGACCCTAGACGTATATCTTATACATGAATATTTAAAATCTCACTTCCATCGGACCATTGTCAATGGCTCTGGGATTGAAATAAAATGTTGATTTTTTTAACTCGTCATCCTATAGTTATTATTTTTCGTTTTACCCTTTTATTTTATACCTTGTAACATACTAGAAATATGTTTACATTGTATTGCACATGAAACAATCAGTAATAAACAAGTTTTTTTTTATCCAACGCGCTTAAACAATATCTTCCTGTACCTTTCATTCATCATTTCTGAGTAAATTAATTAAAATGTATGCTTTTGCTAAATAGACAACTGCAGCTTACAGTAGTGGGCTGTGCTTTATCTATTACGTATAAATATTAGTATTCTGTACAAGGTGTTCATAAATTAATGTTTGAAATGAGAACCATAGGCAACCAAATATACAGATTGGTACTGGCAAAAAATTATTCCCTTACAGTAATTTTAAAATTGTGAAGTCTTACTTTATTGGATTAAAATACCTTCAGTAGCTCTCAAAGACCAGGTTTTTAAAATATTTAAAACAACAACAGCCAAAACAAATGTTAGGTGAAAATAGACAAGAACGTAACAAAGAATATGACAACCGATTTATGCTATCTATAATGATAGGAAAACTTACGTTACTGCCAACTTAAATTTCTAATTTCGCGCCTTTAATTTAACCTTGATTTCAAACATTTATGAACACATGTTTGTATTAAAGATTTAAACAAGCAGAAATTTCCCCATAATGATAATAAATTTATATTTTCTTAGGCATCTAAATCACCGCGAGAAACATACTACTATAATGCGTCAAAAGCGGTAAGGATTCCCACATGTATAACAGGATAGGGAAATTCATGATATATTTATTTGACATCTGCTTCTGTGATATATGAAACGTACAAGAATAACATTTCTGCGGCAAAATTTACTGCCATCTCTTCATTTACTGTGTACCATAGCAATTCTAGAAATTAATCTTAATCTTGATGGAAAATCTCTTGCAGTCGTTTTCAGCCGAACTAAACTTGTCCAATTAGGCAAGGGGAACGTCACAACGAAAGCTCTAAGAGGCCGTCACGAAAAAGCGAAGCTCGACTACGTCGCTACCCTTATCATTATTATTTATGACATATTAATTTTCGGTGACACTGAGGAACAGTCACTAGGGAAAAAGCTGAAGAAATGGTATTCCATGTATGTTTGTGGCAATAAAAAGCGGTAGAATGTATGGTAGATGAAATAAAATTACCATATGTACCACAAATACATATACATTTATTATCTAGTTACAATTGTTTCTAAATGTCTATTCTAAATGTTTGCGAAATAAAAACATGAGGATATTGAAAGTAAAACCGCTAGATCTTTGCTAAAAGTATGATTTGAAAATTAACCTAAAAGCAATGGATCGTACTGTCAAAAATAACTACAGTTATTTCATTTAACCACAAAATATAAGATTCAAAGTCAACGCCAATTAATCAGCTGCACTTCTAAGTTTCACAAACTTTCCGTTGGTGACGTAGATTGAAGATTTCACTTTGATTCCATTATATTTGAAAATAATTCGTAGTCACTCATGATAATATTATTATAGTCTATATTAGATTGTGCTTTTGATACTTAACGCATTAAATGCTATAATTCATCTCAATAAACACAATCTTAAAGACATGAAATTCTATTTGATTAAAATAAATTAAAGTAAAACGAAAATATGAAATAGTATTGAATACAACCATCCTCTGGCCGTCATTTAATTTACGCAGTTCCGAAACGAAAGTGGAAATCCTTGGCATATCCCACATACTCTACACATTCCTTAGCTTTTCCCTTATATACTGCTTTATAGGCAATCTTTTTCTCGGACTCATTTCCGTCTATCCTCCAGGCGACCATCACCCCATCCCATTCGGCAGACCCTTAAATTCCAAAATTCCCACCCACTAGATGTTGCTGTCCGCAGCAGGCGCCTATGAATAATACGATCCAGATACTATACGTCCATAAATTCGTTTTTATTGGCAATCAATTATATTCGGTTATTTTTAGGTATAAATCTGCATTAGGGCGGTAGAGTGTGGCGGCGTTTGAAAACTGAGATTGTGCAAAAGAAGGGCATGGTTTTTGATATTGACTTTATACGGCGTGCTGTCGTTGAAAGGTTTACCGGGCGGGAACCTTATGATAATAGGAGAAGATCGCGAGGACTGTTTCTTTTGTTCCGCTTCGAGGGAGTGTCTATAAATTTAAACCAGAACCGGATTGAGGGTTCATCGCATGATTTTTTCTTTCATATATACATATACACGTTCTTAATTAAGTAGAATTAAATTGTACTCATTTTTTAATTCTGTTCTATAATTAAAATTAACATAAATATGTTACTTCACACAACAATATAACAAAATCAAAACTCTACTTTGAGAAAACAGGAAAACAACCCAACGACATTCCAAAATTGTCAAAACTTTGTGACAAAATTTTGATAATTTTGTTAGTATTTGGTATGATGGTCTTCGTTAGAAATTAAAATTAATGTTAAAATTAAAAATAATGTTGATTTTCTAATATCCGAAATAAGTAATATAAAACTGATCAGTGTTGATAAAGTATTAGAGGTGTGTGCTGTAAACATTAGTATTTCTCGTCGCAAACTTAAAGTCATTACCTTTTACAGATCGCCAGAACCAGCATATGTAAATGATTTTTTGTAAAACTGTATGACTGTGACGAAAAATTTGAACTACAAAATATTTTACGGAATTTTAATATTGAAATATTAAGTAATGAACCCACAAGGATCACGCCGACTTCAGCGACTTGCCTTGATGGTATATTTACCATGGTATATTACGATGTCAGCTTAAGGTCAATATCCATATTACCAAACCTGTTGCATATAAACGTAACTACAGTACATCAAATTACAACATGTTTAGATATCTCATAAGTACAGAGAGCTGGAAGGAAGTTTATGAGACCTATTCTGTCGATGATGGGTTTAGAACTTTCAGTAATATACTTGGTTAGTTTCATGATGTAGCATTTCCATTGAAGAGATATACTGGTGCGCAACTTTACAAAAATCCATGGATGACTGCTGGAATTTATAGGTCATCAAGAACAGTAAAGGAATTGTATGCTACAGCAGTCAGATCTAGATCTGTTGCTGACTTTGAGTACTATAAAACGTATAAAAGGGTATATAAAGAAGTAATTGTAAAAGTGAAACAAATGTACAATGACTATAAATACAACTCGGCAACTAATAACACAAAAGCAGTTTGGAACATAATTAATACTTGCTCAAATAAAGCTGAGAAGGAGGCTGTTACATTATTTGACGGTACTAATACACTTAAAGATCTTAGTGATGTTGCTGATTTTTTAAATAATTATTTCGTTAATCTACCAATATTATGTACAGAAAAGTTAGTTAGAACTAATTGGATCGCCAATCCCACCACAGGGTCATTAGAAAAGTCAATCTTCATCGAACCAGTTACGGAAACAACAGTATATAATATTATAAATGGCATGAAGAGCTCCAACTCAGTAGGTATGGACGACCTAAGGGCGAATACTATCAAAACCATAGTAGATTTTATAGTAGAATCTGTCACAATCCTAATAAATCGTTCACTATTCAATGGTGTATTTCCAGATGTCTTAAAGATAGCCAAAGTTGTTCCCATATTTAAAAAAGGAGATCGGAAGAAAGCTGAAAATTATCGACCAATATCTATCCTACCGGTAATATCAAAAATTTTGGAGAAAGTTATGTTTACACAGATTGTCAACTTTGTGTCTAACAATAACATCTTGCATAATTCGCAACATGGATTTAGGAAGAACGCATCAACTATTTCGGCTATTGAACAGTTCATTAATATTGTTTATGATGCTATTGATGGTGGACAGAAAACATTAGGATTGTTTATGGATTTAAGTAAAGCATTCGATATGGTTAACCACTCAATCCTTCCACAGAAACTTCAACTGTATGGAATTAGAGGAACTGCGTACAGCTGGATTGAGTCTTATCTTAGTAATAGACAACAGGTATTTGAGACTAATAGAATTAAATCAGGAAAATTGACTTCAAATATTGGTAGCCCACAGGGTTCTGTACTTGGACCGTTGCTTTCTCTACTATTTGTCAATGATTTGCCTTCTCAATCTAGAACGAATAATCTTATAATGTTTGCAGATGATGTGAGTTGTGTTTTCTATAATGGAAATAACGCAGACTTAGTATTGGATGTACAAAGAAACATCAACAAGTTGGTTGACTGGTTTAATGTAAATCAAATCTTAGTTAACATAGAAAAAACTAGTTTTATACATTTTACACCCAGGCCTTGTATGTTGAATGAAAGCTTATTATTGAGAATTGGTCATAAGTCAATCGCTCAGCGTCAGTCAATTAGATTTCTTGGCTTGATGAGTGATGCTTCTATTAGTTGGGAGGAACACACTACCGACTCCCCTGAATATGCAATGTTCGCATGCAGTAAATGGCAATAGGAGAGAAACAGTCTAGCGTCAGCGCTAGGTGAAAATCTGACGCCAGAGAACGTGATTAAGATAATGGTTGAGTCTGAAAGAAGTTGGAACGCAATCCACAGCCTTATCTTTAGGGTGATGAGTGATACAGAACAAATGGAAAGACGATTGAAGAGAACGAAGACTAAGTAAATTTCTTGAAGTTCAGTGAATGACCGTGGTTGGGAAGAGGTAGAGGTAGAGACTAAGCGTGTTAGCCGATGTTAAGCCACATGGGCGGTTCCGGCGAGTTACAACCATTTTTGAAGGGTCTGTATACATATCTGGGTGAATTTCGTATAACTTTGTGTAGCGTCAACGGGATGTAGCACTATAGATCTTGTCTTTGTAAACTAGGTATGAAACTTGTGGCAGAGTTAAAGATATGGAAGTCTTACATTTATTGCACTCATCGTCACATACGTCTGTTGTGTTTAGTGTTTATACAGAAGAACTAGAAAGACATCTACTTAAAATGGTAAAACCCTGCAGAATTTTATTTAAGGACAACGGCATTCTGACCTATGAAATTATACATATTCAAATCATGTCATTTCACGATTCGATTTGAGTGCGTGAAGTAAAGTTGGTACTTACTGTAACTTGATTAATTTAGTGACATTTTAAAATCATAAATCCCTAACCTTAATAATATGCTGATCAGCTCATTGTTTTTCTGTGAAAATAATAAAACAACATGAAACAGAAATTGTTATATTTTGAAGGTAACAGCAGCAGAACAGCAACAAATGTATAAATTACATTTATTCATTTTTTTCGGAAATTGAAACAGAACAATTTAGGGCTTTAATTTTGCATCGAATTTCCTTTGATAATTTTAAATTGTTACTTCAAATAATCAATACTGCCGACTCAAAATTTTTTAATTAATATCAAGAGATTTTTAGTATGTCATAAATGAAAACGTACAAAAAATATTTCCTATTTTCCTTAGGAAGCTCATGTCTATTGCATTTAGTCTATTTCGCTATTTCGGTTACTGATTTTTGTGATCCTTTGATTAATCTTATCGTCCATGTTCGGTTTATTATTTATTGCTTTTCCTAAATATACACTACCGCTCAGTGAAGTTGGGACAGTTGAAAAAAA
>SMLS01069883.1:0-14835 GCA_004785975.1 Popillia japonica
ACTGTGCCCAACACAAAATGGCAAGTCTGAATTTTTTGGTTCATAGATTGCTCACCTTTCCCTTGAACAAGGTTAGGTACGAGAAAGAGCTAGAAGTCATTAAACATGGAGCCAGGTGTAATGGTTTCCAACCTCAAATTATTTATAAATTAATTAGGAAGTTTAATTATAGGAATTTTTTTAAAGAATCCACGACTTTTCGAGAAGAAGTCACTAACACACCTTTTGTTACCCTCCCTTTTGCTCCCTCTATCACTAAAGGTTTGAGTAAAATCTTCAAGGGGCTGGATCTTGGGACGGTTTACAGTTCAGGCACAAATTTGAGAAGTCTGATCGGTAACCCTAAAGATAAGGTACAGCCTCTGGAAAAGTCGGGGATTTATGAAATTAGTTGTAAAAATTGTAATCAAAAATATATTGGGCAAACAAGGCGTTCCATCTCAAGTAGTTTCAAGGAGCATATGGCTAATCTTAAACATAACAGAATTGAGAAGTCCAGCGTTGCCCAACATATTTTCGAAAACGATCATAATATTGATCATTCTAATGTAAAATTAATTAGACCGATTAGTAATTGTAAATTTCTAAATGTTTTTGAAAGTTTGGAGATTTACAAAAACAAGTCGTGTTTGATGAACAGTGACAATGGTCCTATTCCACATTCGTCATTGTTTTCGTTAATGCGAAGTTAATGATGCGAAACAGTTGGTGTTTGTTTACGTGTAATTTTTAGGTTTCTTGTTAAGTGGTTGTTGTCAATTTATTTAGTTTTATTATCGCCTTGATAATGACAGCATTGCTGTCGAAACGCGTTGGCATTTATCCAAGTGTTTGGTGTCCTGTTCTTCTTTCTTTCTTCTGATTCTTTTCAAATGGAATTTTATTTTTTTATTTACACGAAAATAAACACACAAAAATCAGCTCGTTTATTCTTTAAGGTCTATTTACCGAAAAAAAAATGGATGTAGATGGTGTTTTCGTAAGCGAAGCAAATAAGGGAAGTCGCAAAAGGAAGAAAAATACAACCAAAAAAGAGAAAGCAAAGCAAGTAAGGTAATAGGACGAGAATTTAATTTTTAACCTTACTTTTTTATGTTATAATTATTTAAGATATTTCGATCATTTTCCGAATTTGGAAAACTTTCAACATCCCTGTACACATAATGGGCCTACATATAAATGTTTAAAAATACGAAGAAGCGATATAATAGCAGCAAGAAATTTTTTTTTTCAAATTCCAGATAAGCATGTTCAAGACAGAAAGTTATCATATTTCTGTAAAGTTTCTGGTCCAAAGAGGCACAGAGGAAAATATAAAGCCAATTGCCGAAATCAACAACATGTTTTGTCAGCAAAATACCAAATGGTTAGGGCAAATGGGGAAACCCACAGTGTGCCTAAAAATGTTACAATTACTATGTTTTGGAGTTTCATTAAAACGGTTGCATACAATTACAAGAATTATAATGTTTGGATATGACATAAAGGAGAGAAGAGGAAACAAACAAGAACAATAAAAAAAGAGAAGAGGTTAAAAAGTAACTTGGAAAGCTTCGTGCCACAGAAAACCATTACAATCGCAAGAAATCAAAAAGATTGTATTTGCCTGCTCATGTGAATATAAGAAAATTGTGGAAATTGTATAATTCCACTAGTGCTGAAAATCACAGGGTAAAATATGAAAAGAAAAATGAACCAAAGAATTGCATTGAAACGGAAAAAGTTAATTTGATAACAGAGTTAAGACTTCATAAATTAAGAGCCACACAATTTCACTTGCTGATGAATCAAAATGAAGAAAATAGTGAAGTATTTTGTTTCGACCTATGTACAGCAGGTGCAGTTTTCCTTTTATAATTTGTATATTACGGATGTCGCAACTTCGTTTCCCTTTTTTTACATCTGGACGGAAACCCAAGCCGGTAGAGGAGCGAATGAACTTGGTTCCGCCATTACAAATTTCTTAAATTCGCATAATTTTTCTGATAATTGCAAAGTGTTAGGTTAATTTGCAGACGGGTGTGCAGGGCAAAATAAAAACTCATTTGTTATGTATGCTCTGGCCCTTGGCTGTCAAAATGTGCTCCTATGACATTACAACAAATTACACTTACATTTCTGGTTAGAGGGCACTCCTTTCTGCCAGCGGATCGGGTGTTCGGACGTCTTGAAAAGAAGCTTAGAAAGATAAAAGTGATACTGAATGCTGAGGAGTACATAGAAATTTATAAAGAAGTGGGAACGGTCAAAAAACTAGGAATCGATTGGACAATCAAAGATTTTAAGGCTCTTGATGGAAGTTTCAAAAGGTTAAAAGGTATGAAAGACATGAAAAGAGTTATATTAAGAAAAGATTCTAAGGGAGTTGTTAAAATAAAAATAGAACGATATTACAGAAACGACGACTTATCGAAAAGTTTTGACATTTTAACAAAAAAAGGTATGTCCAAAGAGATGGTGTAAAAACACTAGTACAAAACTATATACGCTCTACACTATGTAGGTATCCGTCTCTAATTCTAATTACAGCCGCCCAATGCGAATATGTTGAATACCTGCGAAAGGCCATGTCGCTTGAAGTCTGATTCATTACTTAAGCCCTCGATGGTACATACATACGTTGTAGTAGTCAGATGAGAGCCAGGTTGAGTTAAGCACACGGTCATGGAACAACGGCAGTCACAGGAAATAGGAAATATTAAATTTACAGCCTGGAGTTATTATTATCTAAAGGAACGGAAACCTGCTCACGGTTACACGCGTTAAACTTTTCAGAATGCAAACAGTCATACCCGCCGTTTTACTCGTATAAGCAAACAAATGAATATTTAATATTTATTTTACAGTTACGATGTGCGTCTTATATCCCCACGTTTGTATTCATATTATTTCGGAACGAAAAAGAGATAAACTAGGTAAACCAATTTAATATCGCTAGAAGAAAATCTATATCATACGGAAATTGCAGCTTAGTCTAGTTATTTTATTGCTAATTTATATATTAACTATTAATTATAATAAATTGATTTTTATGTGCGCCCGTTTTAACGGTGCTTAAAAGAGCAAATCAACAAATGTAATCATGACTCGACAGGATCCAATATCAAAAAAAGAAGCCTTGGATTGAAGTGATTCAAACAACTGTTATTTGTAGTAGACGCAAACATCTGTCGATTAATTTAATAGTTTGTTGATCGTTATTTGCATGACGCTAGTTGTATGATTTGATTTAAACAAGATTACTGTTACGTTAACGATAACGATAGAAATTACGGCTTCATGTGCTGATTTTGATGTAATCACATAATATCTGATTTAATTGCAAATATGTACATATGTAGTTCTTACATGGAAATGTGTAAAATGACTTACACTGGAAATAACAGCATTTTATTTTCGCTCGATTAATAATAATAATAATAATCATAATCATAACATACATGAATATAAAAGCACAACTCGGACAATAACACAAAAATGCATCCAATTTGCAACCATCCAAGCTACCAACTTAATAACCATTAAGAAAATCCCGCACAAGGTATGTATACACAAGTATCAATTAGAAAAGACTTTAACGCGAACCTAAACAGTCGTACTATTTATATTTTCAATGTTTGTGGGCAATTTATTAAATATCTTAATACATATACCTATATTTTGGACTTTTTTCATACAGAGTTGGTCGATGTTTAGGTATGTTCAGTATACAGGCTGTCCAAGCGAGACCGTTCATTAGAAGTTTATGAGGTTCTCAACAAAATATAAATTTGAAAATTCAGAGTTATATACAATTGGTTATGTTCTCTTTAATTAAAATATTTTTAGATTCCTAGCGTTTCCGGTTACACCGGAAGTCGCCATCTACTTTGCTATTTTTAATGGAACATCCTATATATTTGTACATATTTGGATTTGCCTATTATTAAGCTTTACAAATATCTTTAATTTTTGCAATTTGATTTGGGGGTTTTGTAGTTATCCGATTTTTTTCTAAAAAAAAATTCTATAGCAGACATTTATTCAAAAAATCAAAGAGCACTTGATATTTGGAATATCAATTCAGGATTCACAATATGCTGAAACAACATGTTGAAGTATGTCTTGGCAACGAAAACGGCTGTCTAAACTGTATGGTTACTTTACTATGGTACGTTAACTTTGACAAATTTTGAAAAGCCATAACTTAATTTTTTCAAATGGCACCCCCCATATTTTATTAGTTAGCCATCTTCATCCTCTAATTTTACACCTTTTACATCCACCATGTCCTATGTCTAAAATTGATAGTTTAGGAGATAATTAGCTTCTTTTGAAAAGTGCACACGTCACACATAACTCATCGATACTTATTTAGTGTGCCATGAAAAATAAGCGTTCTCAAAGACTTATTGTCAAAGTCTAATGTCAAAGTTACACTTCGTCGTTACTTACACTTAAAATGGATAACGATAACGGAAACAATATTTATACAAATCAAGAAATACTTAATTTATTTTTTATACACGGAAAGTGCGACAAAGTTCTTAGTAGAACTTGCAGAATGTTTAACGAAAACTATCCACATTTACCTTCGATGACAAAAGGTAAATTTAGAAGAATAGAAGCAAATTTTGTGCGTTTTGGGCAAATTGCTCATCCGTTAAACCGACAAAAAAGTGTAGTTGATGATGAGGATGAATAGTTGAATACCTTGACTTATTTCGAGGCCAATTCCAGCGCCTCAATTCGAGCTGCCCAAGAAGATCAGCAAATCAGTAAGTCTTCAGTACATAGAATTTTGAAAAAGCATCACTTCCACGACTACAAGTTTTCATTAGTGCAAGAACTTCATCCTCAAGACCCCAACGACAGAGTTAACTTGTATGAGATGTTATATCTTCGAAGTCAAGTGGATGAGAACTTTTTGAAGAAAATTATCTGGACGGACGAATCTAAGTTTTCCGCGAAGGATTGTTTAACAGGCATAATAATCATATCTGGTCTTCAGTCAATCCGCACGCAATCCGAGAAAGAAATCATCAGATCAGATTTAGTTTCAAAGTCTTTTGCCTTATAATGAATGACAGGTTTTCTTACGTCATTTATGATGGTGCCTTAACGGCAGTGCGTTACTTGAATTTGTTACGGACTGTGGTTGAGGATTTTCTTGACAGCCTGCCTTTGAACGTGAGAAGAAGCTGTTGGTATCAACTGGATGGAGCTCCGGCTCATTACACCCAGGAAGTATCTCAAGAACTCACCTTTGACACACCTAATAAACTCTGCTTTTGCACTTGGGACATTTCCTGATGATCTTAAAAAAGCAACCATTAAATTAATATATAAGAAGGGTGACAAAAGCGACGTTAATAATTACAGACCAATATCTCTGTTATCTAATGTATCTAAAGTGTTTGAAAAAATAATCTATGTAAGACTATACACGTATTTAATGAAAAATGACTTTCTTACCAAGATGCAGAATGGATATGTCAGAGGGAGATCGGTCGACAGAGCAATGTACCAATTGGTGAGTGGAATATTGAAGGCTGTCAATGGGGATGAGGATACAATGGGCATTTTTATGGACTTATCCCGAGCCTTCGACAGTATAAATTATGAAAAACTATATCTTAGATTGTCTTCGATAGGTGTGAGGGGCATCGCCCTTAATCTGATTAAGTGCTACTTGTCGAATCGTAAACAACGAACAATTGCAGTAGACGAGGGCTCGGGAAATTACCTTTATTCTGAATGGAAAACTATTCTACGCGGAGTTCCCCAGGGCTCGATATTAGGACCGCTACTGTTCCTCATCTATGTCAATGATCTTCCAGGTGTTTCAATATATCCACCCGTTTTGTTTGCCGACGACAGCTCAGTTATTGTAAGTACAAAGGAAAATTTGGACGAAGAGGTGGTGTCAACTCTGGAAACTTACGAATCCTGGTTTCGGAAGAACGATTTGAAGTTGAATATTGAAAAAACCAATCTTGTGTACTTTAAATACTTCAGGCAGGAGCCTAAATCAATACAGTATAACAACAAAGTACTCACCACAGTCGACCAGGTGAAATTCCTGGGTGTTACGCTGGATTCCCGGCTAAATTGGAAGGAGCATATCAGCAGTTTGTCCACGAAAATATCATCGTTCTCTTACGCTCTGCGAGTGTTAACTTCTTCGATTAACATTAGTGCCGCTCTCTGTGCTTACTATGCATATATACACACGCGACTTCGGTATGGTGTGATAATTTGAGGCATGTCGGTTGATGCGCTGCGGGTGTTCCGGTTGCAGAAAATGTGCCTCCGTTGTGTGTTTAACCTAAAAAGAACGGAATCTTGTAGAGGTGTTTTCGTTAAGAACAGTATACTTACTCTGCCCAGTATATATATATATGAGTGTGCTGTTTTTATTCGGGAAAACTATGAATTGTTCAGCGATCAGGAACTTTCGCACAACTATGATACGCGTGGAGCTTGTTCGAGGCACCTGCTGCCGCCACAAACCACAAAGACTTTGGTTAGCCGAAATGTGAGCACACAAATGATAAACATTTACAATCACCTACCAATTGAACTAAAAAGTAGACCGCTAAGAGCATTCAAAAATATTCTACGAGCATATCTGGTTAGAAATGTGTTTTATAGTGTGACGGACTTTCTCAGCATGAGTTTCTGCTTCAGCGACTTGACTCAATATTCTCCTGCGGATACTATCAACTAGCTAGACTAATGATTAATGTACCACGTGGTCATACCCAATTTTCATTCTATTAATTTTATTATGTTTTAAATTGTACAAGTTTGTGTAGTTATGTTTTTTAGTATGCTTTTATTATTCAATTGTATTATTATATTTTTTCTTTGACGTATTCTATGCATTTTTATGTATTATATGGAATCAAATATATATCTATCTATCTATCTATCTATCTATCTATCTATCTATCTATCTATCTTAACCACCTTAAGCCACCATAGGTGGATAAGGCGGTTGGAACCGTGGAATTGGACTGCAAGATCTCCAGATTTGACACCTGTGGACTTCTTCCTTTGGGGACGTATCAAGGATCTGGTCTACCAGACACCGGTGAACACGAGGGAGGAATTGGAAGCACGTGTGCGAGAAGCATTCGACAGGATCTCTCCTCAAGAACTACGAAGAGCAACATTTGAAGGTGTTTCTTCACGCCTAAGACTGTGTTTGAATACGAACGGCCATCATTTCGAACAATTATTATAATTTTTTTAAATAAATTAAGATTTCTTCTAAATTTACCTTGTGTCAGCGGAGTTAAATGTGGATAGTTTTCGTTAAATATTCTGCAAGTTGTACTAAGAATTTTGTCGCACCTTCCGTTTATAAAAAATAAATTAAGAATTTTTTTATTTGTGCAAACATTGTTTTCGTTATTGTTCTATATTTCAACTCTATAGCAATAATGTAAAGGCACTTAACGGATAATTATTAATTGCATCAAAGGACGAAGCGTAAGTTTGACGTTAGATTTTAGCAATAAATCTTTGAGAACGCTAATTTTCCATGGCACACTAGATAAGCATTGACGAGTTATGTGTGCATTCTTCAAAAACCCTAATTATCTCCTGAACTATCAATTTCAAGTATAGGACATGTGGAATATAAAAGATGTATAATTAGATGCTGAAGACGACTAAGTAATAGAATATGGGGGGTGCCATTTGAAAAAATTAAGTTATGGTACTTCAAATTTTCGAGAAGTTAATGTGCTATAGTAAGGTAACCACACAATTTAGACACCCGTTCTCGGTGCCTAGACATACTCCAACATGTTGTTTAAGGATATTATGAATCCTAAGTCGATATTCGAAAAACCGAGTGTTCTCTGATTTTTTAAATAAATGTCTGCTATAGCAATTTTTTTTTAGAAAAAATCGGATAACTACAAAACGCCCAAATCAAATTGCAAAAATTAAAGATATTTGTAAGGCTTAATAATAGGCAAATCCAAATACATATGTACAAATATATAGGGTGTTCCATTAAAAATAGCAAAGTAGATGGCGACTTCCGGTGTACCGGAAACGCTAGGAATCTAAACATATTTTAATTAAAGAGGACATAACCAATTGTATATAACTCTGAATTTTCAAATTTATATTTTGGTGAGAACTTCATAAACTTCTAATGAACGGTCTCGCTGGGACACTCTGTATATAAATAAAATGTATTCATGTCACCATTCCGAATAAACGTTGGACGATACTCATGTACGTAAGTATGTATTTATGAGTTAATTAGTCTAATATTTGATTGATCTTATATCTACACTTAACGTATATTAAATTACATAAAATGTACTTCAAACTATATTAAATTAAAGACAGACGAGCCACACAACCACAAGATGAGGTTCAGATTAACTCCGGTTTACAACCTAAATCTTGAATACAAACAATGCTTATGTATGAAGTAATACCTAACTACTAATACTACATTAATAGTAAAAAACCAAAAGAAAAAACCCAAACAAGAAAACAAAGCAAATCCCACCGACTATACAAGACTGGAGGTAGAGTATATTATATAAGTATGATGAAAAGGCAAAGGTAGTTTTGTCTAGACAAATATTAATCACATCCTTCAGCTGACCACATGTCCTAGCCCCACCGAACAGCAAAACCTTAGATTTTTCCAATATTCCAATATTACTCACTTGTTCAATGTTCGAACCCGATGATCGTATCATCCGCAAACTGGTAAATATCATGCACGTTGAAGCTTGTATGCAGGTCATTCACATAAATTAAAAATAACAGTGGACCGAGAATGCAGCCTTGAGGAACACCCCGTGTGATACTTGCTGCCGAAGACGTACTTTCGATTATTCAAGTAAGACCTAAACCACTGTAGACCCACACCCTTTATAACGTACAAGGACAGCTTCTGAACATGGTTAACCCTATCAAATGCCTAACAATTTATAAATATGATTCAGAGCCTTGAAAAGAGCATCATTGGTAGAACGTGAATTCCTAAATCCAAACTGACTAGTGGCTAGCAATGAATTTTCCTGTAGATATTTAAATAACCGAGCATACATTATTTTTTCAAAAATTTTAGCGAAACAGGGTAGAACAGATTTTGGACGATAATTATTCACAAGCTGTTTATCTCCCTCTTTGAAGACAGGCACAACCTTGGCTATCTCTAGTGCCTCAGGAAAGACGCCCTCCTGAAGGGATTTATTGGTAGCGTAAAGATTGGCAGTAAAAATCTAATTTCAATGCACAAGATCTTAAGAGCTTTCCAATCCGAAATACATTCTTGCTTTAAAATATTAAAATCCATAATTTATGTTATAGATTAATCGGGATGGGATACGAAAAAAATTTTTCTTCGGGTTTCCTTCATTCGTTTAGAAGTAAAATAATATTTCCCAAATACAATGGAAGTAAGAGCGCTTTTCATATGCTACCGTAGCGTTAATAATGGCGGAGCGGCTACGATAAAGACAGAAGATTTTCTGTATAACACCAATCCTATAATCTGGTTTTGTTCTCTTTCTAGACAAAAACAATAAATTTATTCTGCGAACTCATTCCGGTTGGAGATCATTCTTACTCTACAGTAGATTATTACGTTTTTTGCATGATTGAGTGGAAGACATTCAGACAAATCCATTTTGAGTTACAGTGTCTTCAGAACCTCTCTGTACTATTATCTACAGACATGATTTTATTAATTTAATTCGTATAGAAATTACATCGAGAAAACTCCATTTATCAGAGGTGATTCCCATCATTGTGTCTCACAATCGTAATGGTAAATACAAGTCACGCTACGATGCTTTCGGCAAATTGTAAACCGTAAGCACCGCGGCGAGGAAGCGAGAACATTCCCGGGTTATACTTTAGTTAAAGCGGAGTGAAAAATTCCACCAATTTGTTTTACATTTCCCACAATTTCAGCACGTTAGCGCCACGGTTACGGTTGCTAAGAAATAATAAGCAAATTGCTCGCCCAGAAAAATGACAAAAACTACATAAATGAAATATTCTTATGGTTTCCATAAAATACAAAGCGAAGGAAGTGCTTTGACGAACAGTAACCTGGAGCTGTTCATGCATACGCTGCGTATTTTTAGATAATTATTCTAATTTCATTACAGTCGTTACGTATACCTGCCTGAAGACATCGATGCATATTCAAACTTATCCATTTACTTGCGTTTAGATCCTCCATACGACGAGTATCTGGGTATATTTACGTTAGGGGTCGCTTCAAATTCTTGACAATATCCGAGCGTAAATTAAACAGATTTGCATATCGCGTGTAATTAATTTATTCGAGGCTATCAGGGCGTAGTATACCATATGTGGGACTCGATCGCATATTTCATAAATTTACCTCATGTCTATCGCCAATTTATGTTGCTACAGACATCGGTTATATTTTGTTTAATTATCTTTGGAGCGTTCTGTATATACAGTGCTCGGATACTTCTCTTACAAAAAATAAAAATCGTTATCAACCGAGCTAAGAAAACGAATGATAAAAAAAAATTATAAATTTTTTTAGAAACTACCTGAGAGTCTGATGTTTTCAGGACCGCTCGACTGCTAAAGTAAATGTTCGAAGTTACTACCGCCGACACGTACGCATAAATGAGCGCGCCGCAACAATGAATCACGCACTAGTGGTAACACGTCCTGTTCACGAATTCGCGCAATAGATTCGTAAATATTATTTCTCAAGTCATCAATATTATTTACTTCTCTGTTGTAAACCAAGTCTTTCAAATGTCCCCAAAAAAAGAAATCTAATGGATTTAGGTCCGGAGAACGAGGTGGCCAAGCTACCGGTCCTCCACGACCAATCCAAAAATCACCGAAGGTGTTATCTAGATAATGGCGCACATCTCGTCTAAAGTGCGGCGGAGCCCCATCGTGCATAAAATACATTTGTTGGCGAATGTCTAATGGCACATATTCTAGAAGTGGTTGCAGTTCATTTACCAAAAAGTTTAGATAACTTTCCCCGTTCGAACGAGTCGGTAATAAGAAAGGGCCAATGATAAAATTGTTTATTGGACCGCACCACAAATTTATGAAAAATCGTCGCTGATGGTCAGTACGATATATCGCATGAGGGTTTTCTATTGCCCACACATATCTGTTGTGAATATTTAATATGCCTTGACGTGAAAAATTTGCTTCGTCCGTAAATAGAATTTTACCTAAAAAGTTGGGATTGTCCGCATTTAGGTCGACTAACCACTGACAAAAACGCACTCGATGAGGGTAGTCGTCTTCCGAAAGATTATGCACACACTGAAGATGAAAGGGGTGAAGTTGATTTTCTCTTAAAGTTTGCCACACGGTAGACCGCGCTAAATTTACTGTACACACAATTTGCCTAGTGCTCACAGATGGATCATCTTCTACCATATTCAAAATTTCCTCTTCTGCGTCTACATTCCTTTGATTGCTGAAGTTTGACGCTTCCGGTATCTCGCAATCGTTGCACTACGTTTGTGAATGTGGTTAATGCTGACACTGACGATTAGGAAATAAATTGCCGTATCGTCGACGAGCAGCTCTTGCGTTTTGTGTACATTCTCCATATGTAAGAACCATATCACTTAACTCGTTGTTTGTATAATGATAAGGCATTTTCACAAAGGTTAAACAAAAGTCACACGGCATTAAGTAATAAACTGAAAATACTCACAAATTCTTATACAAATACATTTAACGGAACTATTAACTGTAAATTAATGTAAGTAGTTATACGGGAAACGAATAAAAATACTGGCAAGGAAGCACAATGCATTAACCACTGCAAACTGATAGACTAATGATGTTGAAGTAGCAAGCGAGATCGAATACTCAACAGCGGTGTGTTTTAGGGATTAATGTGTAGCTCAACAGAAAGTCGAATTCATCAATGACCTACCTCAATAATATTGATTTCTTTTAGTGCTATCGTACTGCTGACGATATCATAAAGATCGGCTATTCACTTTTAACGCGTAAAGGCTCACCTGAAAACATTTTTTAAATAATTTTTTATGCATTTGCTAAAATTTTTTATTATTTTTTTTTGGTTTTATTCTGTTTCCTATGTTATATACAACTAGTATTTCAATTTTGTAAGACAAGTATCCGAGCACCCTGTATATATATATATGTATGTCCATAGAAAGATTAATAATGTTTTGTAATTTAACAACTTCGTAACGGTGATTGGTGTAAATCATCTAAGTAATTGAAACTTTTAGACAAACTAGTTAAAAAATTGATCTATAATTTACTGGCTGGCAGCATTCATCCACGAAGTGGTGTTACACATTGAGAGTCAATTATGAAATAACACGTTCTTACTAGGAACAGTAATGATGTATAGTACGTAACGTATAATTTATAATTTTAGGTTATTAAAACTTAATGATGAGGAAATCTATTTAACTGCTGAGAACACGACGCTATGCCTGAGAGAGCTGCGCAGTTATTGTTTTTGATAAGTTCTTTTAATGAGAAATCAAAACAATTTTGTTACGGTTACGTAAAGCTAATAACATACCATACATAAATATTAATATACCTACGACATCTGTGTCTGTTTTATTATTTTATAATTACAAAATACTAAACAATGCTTTAACATCATTTCGCCGAGACATTTTACAGGTTTGAATAGAGAATATGGCGAATGGGGCACTAATACAAATCTAAATTAATGAATTTTGCAATAAACGATTTGTGGCTATCTGTGTTATCTTGAAAAATCAAGCCAAAAACGAACTTTAGCCCAAATCTGATGAGCATGGTCAATTACATATACAGGGCAATCCAAATTAAGTGTTCACCATTGATAACTTTGTTATTATTAAAGATGCAGGATTGTTTAAATTAGCAAACTTGTAATACTTTTAACGCCCTTTTAGACGGAAGAATGAAAAGAACAAATGAGCATCGCGTTTTCGAGTTTTGCCGAAAAATATGTTTCTTTCAAACGGAAACCCCTGTATATTATATCATTTTCCGCTAGAACTTCAATTTCTATACAAAAAATCTTATAAGAATTTTTTTACTGGAATTAAAAATATTTGAGTTATAATGAATAAACAAAAACAGTTAAGTCAAGTGAATTTCTATGCATCTATGAAAATGACGATAAGTCTTTCTACCAAACGTCAAATATTAATACAGTTTTATTAGTTGTTCACTCATAAGTTTCATTGTACTAGTTATAATTTGACAAAAAATTATTTTTATCCATCCAGAAAAGTGTGATATGTTAGAATCTTATTTAGTGTGCAGAAAATCCTCTCGGAGGGCAAAAGAACACTACGCTGAATTATATCCACTCCGAACACAACCACATGAGCAATATTTTCTGAGACTGTACCGAAAATTTAGAGGCAATGAGAGTGTTTTTGCCAAAACAAGGACAAAAAGGACTTTTATAATAAGCGAGGCTACGGTAATTGCAGTTATCGCATATTTTGAGGCCAACCGTGAGAATTCCATACTAGATTTTGTCAATGAATCTGACATGAGTCACGGTACTGTACATAGGATTCTGAAGAAACACAAATTCATTCCTTAAGTACAAACCAGTTCAACTTTTTTTCCAGGGGATCCAGAGAGAAGAATGTTTTTTTGCCACTGGTATCTTAACTTTTGTCGCTAAAATGTAAACAACTTTCGTTATATTTTATGGACCGATGAATCGAATTTCTCAAATTCTGGAATATACAATACAAAAAATCATCATTACTGGTCAAAGGAAAATCTTCTTTTAGTACATCCAAGACGCCCATAAGTCCGTTTCAGTTTTAATGTTTGGTACGGTTTCATTGGTTCAAGGATTATTGGTCCTTTCTTTTATGAGGACATTCTAACTGGTGAAAGGTACATAGAATTTGTGACTGAAATTTTGAATAATTTCTTAAACGATCTGGATCTCATAAGTAGACAGAATCTGCATTTTCAGCAGGATGGCGTACCTGCGCACAACTACAGAAGTACTCATCAACTTTTAAATACTATTTTTAACACTTCATGGATAGGAACAAATGGTCTTATTCAGTGGCCTCCCCGATCGCCAGATTTAACGCCGCTTGAGTTTTTTATGGGGTTATTTAAAGACCCAGATTTATAAGCAAAGATACGAAAATGTAAACGCCCTAAAGATTTCAGATACTGAAGGCAGTTCAGTGGCATTTAGCTCCAGATTCCTCAGTTAGAAGAAAAAATCGATGTTCTGAAGAAACTATTTATTTGTCCAGATTAGAGGGGAACTAACAAGTTTTGTAGACAACAAGACCTACTTTTTGGCATAATTTGAAGAAGGAAGGTCTTCTGAAGAGTTCAGAATTGGGTAAAAAATCAATCTTGAATAATCTGAAGAAGGAAAACAGTTATGCCAAAAGAGAACCGATATTCGGAAACACTTTAAATAGTCTTCAAATCTCAGAAAACTAGATCTTCACACATTATAATCTTTCCAAATTCACCAGATCGAGTTCTGAATATGGTTTGGGAAGGGTGCTACCTCCTCATTTAGAAGGATCATGGAGTTTAGACTAACACACAATATTTAAAACATACGCCAAACTTTACTAAATCAGCTTTAAAATTCTATCCAACTCCTACTTGATTAGCTTCTAAATGCTTGTCAACCGTCTCTCCATTAATTTATCTTCAAAATACTCGCCAAACTCTACTAGAACAATTTCAACATTCTATCAACCCATGCTAGTTTAGCTTCAAAGTGGTTACCAACCCCTCGCTAGATTACTTTCAAAAATCTTATCAACCTCCACTAAATTAGCTTCCATATGCTTACACATTGTGTTTTTT
>ML218901.1:0-40416 GCA_004785975.1 Popillia japonica
AATCTAGTGGTACCATCCTTCTTCTTAACCAACACCACTGGAGAAGCCCACGGACTCTTCGATGGTTCTATCACGCCATCCCGTTCCATATCTCGGATAATTTGTTCGGCTTCGTCTCGCTTAGCCAGTGGCAACCTTCTAGCTGCTTGACGAATCGGCCTCGCATCTCCGGTGTCTATTCGATGTCGTACCACGTTAGTTCTTCCCTTGGAACCGTCTTCAGTTTCAAAAACATCTTGATAGCGACCAATCAAAGCTCTCGCTGCGTGATGTTGATCAGCCGTCAGACTCTCACAGGTCATATTGATTATGTTGTTCAAAAGCTTGGGGGATTGACTGGATGTCGTCGTGAGGGTACATGCTCTTTGGACAATCGATGATATACATGAACAACTTCCCAATGTGGCTCCTTTCTTAATCTTCACTGGGTAGTCATTAAGATTCATCAATCGGACAGGAACATCCTCTTTGGTCTGGATTATCGTTTTGGCAAACAGAATCCCTTGAGGTAGACTATTGTTCGGGTCTGGTTCTAACATCACAATTTGGTTTTCTGGTACCCTCTCATTTAGAGTGGCTGAGGCAATCACCTGGCTACGTCCCTCAATCATTATGTCACTGGCCAGAATCACACGAGTGGCCATATCTCTGGAGCGATTGAGAACAATGTCCTCCCCATTCACTCTAAGTATTCCTCCGTGAAGGTCCAATTTGAATCCAAATTCGGCCATTATGTCCATTCCATGAATTACGTCCTGTTGTATGTTGGCTATCAGTACGCGATACCTGAATTTCGTATCGCCAATGCGGAAGTCGGCAATCGTTTCCCCGAGTACGTTGACTGACTCCCCAGTAGCCGTACGTAATGCCCATCTGGTTGGCAAGATGGCCGTCTTTCCTTTGAGAACCTCTGGGCGAACGATTGTCATTGTTGCACCAGTATCTAGCAACATATCTCGAGGCTGGGCGTTTACAAAGCCAGTCACAAAAAGACTATTGGTGTGGCTTTTCAACGTTGCGACAATTACAGATGCTTCAGGGGCGTCAGCAATACGGGTCAACGATTGCCCCTTCACGTCAACCCTTTTTAGTTTTCCGCCTGCCTAGATGTCTTTCGTAGCCGAGGACAATTGTTTTTCAAATGTCGAACTTTTCCGCAATTCCAGCAACTAGTTCTTGATTTCATCGCTTCAAGCACTTTTCCGACAAACTCCTCAACGGGATCTGTCTGTTTCCCCTCCGCGCAGTTCTTTACTGTTCGTACTCGGGTCTGGCTTCGTATGGATTGTTTGACCGCTTCGAACTCAAGGGCTTGCGACAAAGCTTCCTTCAACGTTCTTGGGCGTGCCAACTTCACCGCTTGCTGTGTTTTGATATCTCGGAGCCCATCGAGGAATTTGTCGATGGCCAAACTTTCTCTGACTTCGTCAGGAACTGTGGGATACGCACATCTGGTTAAGCGGAATACCTCTGCTTGATATTCTTGTAAACTTTCGGTGGACTTTTGTAAGCGATTTTTCAATTGCGATCGGTATACTTGTTCCATGTGATTGCGGCCGAAACGCATTTCTAACTGTTTCACAAGTTCTCCGTAGTTCTGTCGTTCCGCTAGAGGTATGGCTTGAAGTACTCCCAAAGCATCGCCACGTAGCGTCAGTGATAGGTTACCTGCTTTGGTGGTTTCATTCCAGGCATTTATCATGGCAGCTGTTTCAAAAAGCGTCATATGTTCTGCTAGCGGTGTTTTGCCGTCGAAAGTTGGTAATTTACTTTGTCCATGAACTATTGGGGCCGCTTGGATTACTTCTTGTTTAATCACTTCCGGTGCTTGCGGCTGGGACAAGTTGTTAATATCTGCCAAATTCGCTTGCCCCAATTTTATTTCCATTCGCTGAATACGCTCCTCCAGCTCTTTTCGAGAATTTTCCACAGTCTCCGATAACTTCTCTTCTAAGATTTTAGAACTTTCTTCAAACCTCTGCTCTAGGTTTCTAGATATTACTCTCGAGTTTTCCGACAGCTTTTCCTCCATTGTTCGAGAAGTTTCTTCTAACCTCTGTTCTAGACTTCTGGAATTCTCTTCTAACCTCTTTTCTAGGCTCCTAGAATTTTCTTCCATTGTTCGAGAATTTTCTTCTAACCTCTGCTCTAGGCTTCTAGAATTATCTTCAAGCCTCTTTTCTAGATTTGTAGAATTTTCTTCTAATTTCTTTTCGAGGGTTCTAGCATTTTCTTCCATTGTTCTAGAATTTTCTTCTATTGTTCGAGAAGTTTCTTCTAATTTCTTTTCTAAGCTTGTAGAATTATCTTCTAACGTCTGCAGGCTTCTAGAATTTTCTTCCAACATTCCTTTCAGTTCGGTAATACCGCCATCCACCTCGAAGACGTGGTTTTCTGGATCCTCACCGTTCTCTTTCATCACTTTTCGGAGGCGCTCTACAAGATCTTTCTTCTTTCCACTCGTATCTTCATCTCTTTCTTCAAGTTCCCTCTTCAGATCTACCACTTTCAGGTCTTTTAGTTTCAGTGCCATCTTCATTTATTTTATTACGAAAAATTATCGCCAGACCCCACACCTGACACCAATTGTTACGTTTTAGGGTTTTAAAATAATCTTCGATACTTACAATACATACTACTCGATAATACTTTCACAGAAGTATTTATTTAAAGTAATTTAACACTTAAGAATTACTTGGTAACGTAGAACACTAATTAAACTATTTATTTCAACTAACACAAATTTATATGCACGTTTCGTATTTATATTCACAGCGTCCGTTCTAATTACGCGCTAGTTCAAGACTGTCCCGCATACGAGATTGTCACCCTTATATACATAAAATATAGCTTCTAGAATTCTCTACACTAAACTAGACTGTTCTAGAACGCCCTCTCTAGAATGTCTCCAGAAAAACACGCGAACCATCCATATATCATAATTACAGTGCACTGCATAATCCATTTTAAACGGCTTTGTCGCTAGATGGCGCCATTCGTAACAATATTTACTATTTTTTTATTCTTGAAAGTAACCGCGATGGCGATCGTGATACTAGTTTTTGGAGGATATATCTACTGGTATAGTTTGCCAGGCATTCACTAATTGTTCCCAGAGTAGCTTCTGGGATGTTGGTCAGTGGTGTCGTACATTTCTGTCTAACTCATCCGACAACAACTCGATGGGATTAATGTCGGGCGTTGCCGCGGCCAAACCATATTTATGAGGACACTTCTTTTTATTTTACTTGCAAATAATTTTTACAAAGTCAGGAGGTATGCTTGATATGATTGTCCTGCTGTAAGTAAAACTCCTCATCAATTAATCTTACTCCCGAAGGAAAGACGTGGTGCTCTAAAATGGCTCGATAATTTTCTTTTTTCAAAATTCCTTCAATTTGATGCAGATCCCCGACGCCATTAAAGGAAAATGAACCTCAAACTAGCACAGGACCACCTCTATGCTTAATAGTTGGTGCATCACATTTCGGCAGCATCCTTTTAGCGGCTCTTCTTCTAACTAAAAAGTGCGTCAATTAGTACCGAAGACTTGAAATTTCCTTTCGTCCATCCATAACACCTTTGACCACATATTCATGTCCCGATCTTTATGCTGTTTGGCCTATTCCAATCATCATCATCATTCATACGGTTTTGCGACCGAGTAATGGTTATCTGGCGGCTATTCGACCGTGCAATCCAGCCTTCGTTAACCGCCTCTTCACTGTTGTGAGCGTCACCGGATTTGCATTTCATTTTATTTAACTGTGCACGACTTTCTGGAGCTGTTAGGCGTCTGTTTCGTTTAGAAATCAATGTAATTCTTATAATAAATCCCCATCCGGTGTAGTCACCTTGGGTCTTCCGGAACGTCTTCATGGCGCTGTGGTTTCCGTTGTCTGCAAACGTTTCACCATTCCTTGCAATTGCCGATAAGTTTGTGTGCTATTATTCGCAAGGAATTGTTTTTTTTCTATGTAGAGTTATTATGGCACTACGTTGTTACCAGACTTTCTGTTCGTTTTGGTATGATATAACATATAACTTGTTTTAATTTTTATTCATAAACGCACGCTTCACGACCTTCTCGTACAATTCCTAAATATACATAAACTAATATTTTGTACATGATAGAGGGCGAAATACTATCCTAATTGTATAAGTGTTCGACAAGAATATGCTTTTTAAATTACTTAGAAAAACCTATGGCATTTAATTCAAAACCAATACGTCTAATCAGTCTAATAATCAGCTGTCAAAAAAATACAGCGATCTATAGGTTTATACCTTCCCTAAGTAATCACGGTCTACGAGCAGCCAATCACGACTGTACCTTTTGGCGGTGAAATTTTAAATTACATCTCCTAATTAAAAACGGCGTATAATGTGTACTGCAAGTTATAAATGTTAAAATTTCTAATGATTTTTTTATTTACAGCGTTTTCGTATTTTTGGAAGAAGTGATTCAACATAACAACGTATAAGTGGAAAGGATGAGAATCATGTTCCACTTATGAATTTATATTTTGTACCTTTTTATACATTTATAATTCCTTTGTAAGATTTACTATAAAATAATTTAATTTTGAATAAAACATTCATAAAAACACAAATACAACTATTTGAACATTTATTATTTATTCTAAACGAAGAATGTAAAACAATCAAAACTCTGTTTTGTCCTTTTTTAAATTCACTGGGAGCAACAGGAGATCATGGCTACAATCTAGATGAAACTAGAAGTTGGCTACTGCATTCGATGAAACGTTTAAATGTACTTCAACTTATGTGCCTTCTTACACAAAAGTATAAACAAATTATCTTACTAAAATCCAAGCTAGTAATGCAGCATTGATAAAAAATATACGGATCAATTACAACGATTTAAATATTTTTAAGTTTAAATTATTAAATCACTTTTAATCACTGAACCATGCATATTTCTGCGAACGTGATCAAAATATTAGTAGATGAGTAAAGTTTATTTATTTATTTACTATTTTTCTTGAAGAACTGTTGCACAAAATCATAAAATATACACAAATGTTAGCACATTACATATATCTAATCCTAATAGTTCACAGTTTAATTAAAATCTTTCAATTAAGAATTAAGATGTCACATTGATAAAAAAGTTGGAAAATTAGTTATTTATTATACAATGGAAAAAGTGTTTATATAATTTTAGCTGTTCTTACTCGCGTATAATACACTATTTCTTTCTGTGACGAGAAAAACGACGATTTCATAATATTATTACCTACAATATACCACAATATACTAAAGAAATTCAATCGATGTGAAGTTGAAAGTTTTAAACTGGCAGGTTGACTAGTTGACTGGCCATGCTAAGGTGATGCTAAGGAAACCAGAAGGAAACATTGGAAGTTGGAAGTAATTAAATGCCAGTCAATTTAATTCTGCAGTTAGGTTTAAAAGTTGTATTGAATATTCAGAGTTCAAAAAAGAACATTTTTAATTCAGAATTTTCTTGTACTCTATGAAAATTAGTAGAAGCAGTGAAAGAAGCAACAGCTAAAACTATCTAAATCGCGGAAAACTTACGAAACCGTACAATGCATATTTAACAACTGTCATTTTGACACATCAGAGAAAAAAGTAGTGTTATATAAATAAAATGTCAACCTTGTTTACCGTCACAAAAATAGTAGATTGTTGTTTAGGATTAAAAATGTCTCTTTTCGACAAGTACAATTTTACATTTGCGAGGCGGAGCGTAGCGTAGCCGAGCGAATCTAAAATTGTACGAGTGGAACATGCTATTTTTTCTCCAACCGAAATCATGCATTGCGATAATACAACGCAGTCTATTTTTTATTCAACCGAAATCATGCACTGGGATAATAAAACGAAGTAAGGTGAAGGCACAGACTACTCGTGAAGGTAAGTACCATGTAAGTACCTAAGTTATATCGACGTTGTGTTCCTGAAGACATAGTGGAGTGTGCGAATGTAGTTTCTTTGAATCTTCTCCCGCAGAAATCTAGAGAAATGGTTATTTGATTGTTTTTATATAGAACTGAAGCGTATTTTTTTTATTACGTACTATATAGTCATTACATGTCAGTTGCTTGTAAAGATCTGTTTACTTAGCAACCAGATAGTAGTTAATAGGTAATTTACTAGTAAGGGAATAGAAAATAGTATATTACATTACTAGGAGTAGAAAGCTGTCATTTTTGTGTCGAGCCCAATAGTTGGGCGAGACACAGAAAAGCTTTCTACTCCGGGTAATGTAGGTATACTATTTTTTCTTCAAACGATTGCCATTTTTATGAACGGCATATATTTAAATATGTATAATACTTATTGTAAATGCTTAAAGGCAGGATTTGCTCAGCTGTCAAGTAAATGTCAAAATACGTCGTTTTGTTTAAATCTTATTTATTTATACTAATCTTAAAAGTACAATTGTTAACCGAACAGTTTTGTATATTAAAGTCATTACTGCCCATTTCACTGTCACTATCGATAGTAACATAGTACTGATAGTAACACTTCTTCGCACATTTTCGATTGCAAAAATACAAAACTGTGAAATTTGACAGTTGTTGTTAAAAAACCGCTTATATGATTATACAGTTGCTAAGTAACCGTTAAAAATTTAATGTTTTCATTGGCTGATTACATTTTTTTACTAGTAAAGATATGAGAACATTTCTTTACTAATAAAAAAATGAACTGCTTCAATGTGATGTATTTGAGTAGTAAAATGGACATGTTTTAAAACGTTTGAAGAAAAAAGTATTTTTGTACTCGCTTATCAAAACATGTCATTTCACGATTTGATTTGCGTGCGTGAAAAGCGACTTTAAGCACTAGTGCGTGAAGTAAAGTTGGTACTTACTGTAACTTGATTAATTTAGTGACATTTTAAAATCATAAATCTCTAACCCTAATGATTTTATGGGTAATGAACTATCCACTGCAGTATTGGCAGCTTCCCGAATTTCTGGGAGTGTACATTCTATTTCATTATCAGAATTAATGTTGTACAGGTTTTAATTTTGTATTGAATTTTCTGAATTTGATAATTTTAAATTAAATGTCACTTCAAATAATCCATACTACCAACATGCTGCCAACTCAATTTTCTTTAATAATATCAAGAGATTTGTAATACAAATGAAAACGTATTTAACGATAGGTATTATTAAAGTACTCCTACAAAAAATATTGTACAAATTTCGCGTGTAAAACATTTCGCGAATTCGTGTCCATAAAACTGGCCACTCATTCGCGAAATATATTTTCACGCACTTGGTTCGTAAATAACTATATTATACCTTGGCTGCAAATGGACCAATAATAGCTAAGTTAAGAAATTAGAATAACTTAGTACCTATCGAACTTTTTCTGAAATCCATCCGCTAAAAATGTGGATACATCTACACCAAGGTGGTCTGCATTCCGATCCATGCCATCAAATTTTAAATTTGTTTATTTATTAGTACTGAACATACACATTGATTTTATTTTTCTTTTTTCATTCTTAAGCATAATACAATATTTTATAGCAATTGAATAAGTAGTTATTAACATCACGTGTAATTTACTTTAATTGAGAGAAAATTGTTTCGTTCAGATACAATTTTGTTCCTTATGCTGTCAGTTAAGGTGATAGGCCATTTCAGTCGTTTATCTTTTAATTTCTATAATTTAGCATCTTGCGATGCAGTTACGTAACATTTATAATTAGATGACATGCAATCCATTTTATCTATTGTTTTTGAAGTCTACATTACGTTACTCTATATTTTTACAATAATAACTGGAATATGTAAATTGTCTGAACTAAAATATGTAATCATAGCAGGAAACCTCATAATTATATCTATGTATAATATTACTCTATTTGTACTTGTCAAAATAGTTTTAGCAATTGCATAAATTTTTACGATAATAGGTACTTTTTTAAATTTAATTATACATAAAATTATTATATTCATATTACATACATATTATACACAAAATTAAATAAATTCTAAACACTAGAATAAAGAAAAGTGATAGAAATAAGAATAAATTAAACTTTATGTTTCCCAGTTTATTAAATTACTAGATGCTACTGTTGAGCGTATTACTATTCTATAGCTTTGCTGATTTTCAGTACAAATTAGTTGAATGACCGCCTACTATACCTTGATTTTATTAAGAGGACCAAATGATAAAATCCGCTTCACATTAGGCAAATTAAACTGACAACTATTTTGGCGGTAAATTTAAATGATGTATTAGAATCAAATAAGTTATTTACGGTAAGATCTGATTGGCGTTTGCCATTTGTAGGGCGTAAATTTACGCCAAATCTTAAACAAACTGATTCCCGTTACGAGAATGTGGTCTTCAGATATATATTCCATTTTAGATGCTAACGAGTTGTTTAGCTTGCGGTCAATACACTAATGCAGTACATATATGCAATATTTCTGTCAGCGTAGCATCTAGCGTAGTCCCAAATCGATTAATTTCTAGCTAATCTCGGATAATAAGAAACTTATTTTAATATTATTATTGCGGATTTTAATAAATCTCAAGCCAGACTGCTCCCAAACAGAGATTCATTGCGAGTTATTTATTAAGAACGTTTCTTAACAGGGCATAGAATGAAAATGCTTTACGTAAAATCTAACAGCTTTATTTACCGATAAAAGAATAACAAATGTTGACAGTTAAAAAATCTATATTTTCAGAAGAATGAAGCTTCACAATTTATTTAATTACCTCCGCTTACTCCACCTTCCCCAAGAGATAAAGCTAACAAATTGTTGACCTAATCTCTCGGGTTCCTCACGCTGACTCGGCAATTGTCTGTAGCCACCGAAAAGGTAAAGGGACGCAAGAAGCGGGCGCCAATAAATTTTATTATGTACAATTCATGTACGTATATTTTTCCATGTACTAGTGATAAAGCTTCATACTTCGCTAACTTACAGCTTAATACAAAATTATTGAGCCCCCTCCACTTACTCCACCTTCACCAAGACATAAAGCCATCAAACTGTTGACCTCATTTCCTGGCTCCCTCACGGTGACTCACCAATTGTCCCCCATCACCGAAAAGGTAGAAGGGCGCAAGAGATGAGCCCCAAAAAAATATTACACTAACTGTAAGGACGTCATAAATTGCAATAGGTATGCAATTACTGGATGCTTACGTACAAAACGAATATGAACTATATTCGCTTCGTAACAGCAATCTCATAATAATTTAGATTTTAGTAAGTACTTAATTCAATAATTGTTAACCTTTACATTAATATAAATTTAAATATTGAACGTAACATTTGCTTAGTTAATCTACCAACAGTGACAACGAAAGATAAAAATACTAATCTTTAACTAAGCAAATATTCTTCGGTAAATTAATCTAAAAAATATCGTAGAGCTCGTATCTAAGAAGAGTAGAGAATAGACGCTTCGTAAATGTTGGTAGGTACAAACTAACTCCGCCGTTAGAAATCGTTGTCGCTTCACCCGTGACCTGTAACAGACTGTAAAACACCCAAAAGACCATTGAGAACTTTTACTCTAACATCACTCTCACACATTCAGTACACAACCTTCCAACACGATCATCCTCACACACTCACCAAATAATCGTACACGGTCACTCGTCAAGCACAACATGAAAATACCTTGCACTCCAACATCACACTCATACACTCAGAACACAAACACTTCACAGAATTCGTGTCGTTGTGGAACGACCATACAAGCTCTAGTGACGGCATTCGCACTTTTGTATACCTCCATTGCGTAACATTTGGGAAATGAGTTATTACAGAACATTCACATTGAATATATAGCCAGTGAAGGAATCAAGCACACGAAGAAAATAACTTGCACGCCAATATCACCCTCACACACTCAGCAACTAATCGCTCGCATTCGTTCACCTAACGCACGAAGAAAATAACTTGCACACCAACAACACCGTCACACAGTCAGTAGGTACACAAACACTCAAGAGAATTCGTGTCGTTGTAGACGAAACGACACTATAAAAAATGCAAGACTATAACCCAACATGAATACATTGCAGCAGTCATTGATCCCAAATTAGAACAATGGAGATTTGTATATGTAAGATTGGAGCTGCCACATCGATACTCTTGTGGACGCCAAGCACCCACAACAGTTTGATAGGCCTCATACAGAGGCATTTTGGTGCCATTGGAACCGTGCCATTAGAGCACCCATTCAGACGAATCCGAATGTCAAACAAGAAGCAAGAACCCAACGACCATACAAGCTCTAGTGACGGCATTCGCACTTTTGTATACCTTCATTGCGTAAAATTTGGGAAATGAGTTATTACAGAACATTCACATTGAATATATAGCCAGTGAAGGAATCAAGCACACGAAGAAAATAACTTGCACGTCAATATCACCCTCACACACTCAGCAACTAATCGCTCGCATTCGTTCACCTAACGCACGATGAAAATAACTTGCACACCAACAACACCGTCACACAGTCAGTAGGTACACAAACACTCAAGAGAATTCGTGTCGTTGTGGAAGAAACGACACGATAAAGAATGCAAGCTATAACCCAACATGAATACATTGCAGCAGTCATTGATCCCAAATTAGAACAATGGAGATATACGCAAGATTGGGGCTGCAACATCGATACTCTTGTGGACGCCAAGCATCCACAACAGTTTGATAGGCCTCATACAGAGGCAGTTTGGTGTCATTGGAACTATACCATTAGAGCACCCATTCGGACGTATCCGAGTGTCAAACAAGAAGCAAGAACCCAACAACCATACGAGCTCTAGTGACAGCATTCGCACTATTGTATACCTCCATTGCGTAAAATTGGGGAAATGAGTTACTGCAGAGCATTCACATTGAATATATAGCCAGTGAAGGAATCAAGCACACGAAGAAAATAACTTGCACGCCAACATCACCCTCACACACTCAGCAACTAATCGCTCGCATTCGTTCATCTAACGCACGTTGAAAATAACTTGCACACCAATATCACCCTCACACACAGTACACAAATACTCAAGAGAATTCGTGTCGTTGTGGAAGAAACGACACGATAAAGAATGCAAAACTATAACCCAACATGAATACATTGCAGCGGTGATTGATCCCAAATTAGAACAAAGGAGATATGCGCAAGCTTGTGGCTACCACATCGATACTCTTGTGGACGCCAAGCACCCACAACAGTTTGATAGGCCTCATACAGAGGCATTTTGGTGTCATTGGAACTGTGCCATTAGAGCACCCATTCGGATGAATCCGAATGTCAAACAAGAAGCAAGAACCCAACGACCATACGAGCTCTAGTGACAGCATTCGCACTATTGCATACCTCCCTTGTGTAAAATTTGGGAAACGAGTTACTACAGAGTATTCACATTGAATATATAGTCAGCCAAGGAATCAAGCACACGAAGAAAGTAACTTGCAATCCCATACATTCGGCACACAAACTCTCAACTCAAGAAACGAAACGACCTTACCCAACATGAATGCTTTTCAACAATCGTTAACAATACTTGAAGAAAAATAACAACACAGCATTCATATTGAGTAGTTGGTTGGTTAGTAACAAAATACCAACGAACCCTATAACGACTGCACGCATTTGTGGGGGGAATTTTGAAGTTAGAAATAACTCAAAAATTGGAACCTTACGGACAGCAATTAGAAATTGCGTGTTCACATAACGGGAATAATATAGATAGAAGAAAATTAAATGTGAAAGCCGCACAAATAGAAATACAACAGCGGAAAAAGCTGTTGTTAGAAAAAGAACCCCACGGACAACGATACGTCCGGCCGCAATAACGGCACGTACCGAAATGACACTGATAATAAACAAACGGCAATGTCGAAGGACATTCGTGACGTCACTTAATGACTTTGTGATTACATTGTTATAAAATAAATAATAAAAAGGACTGTGTAAACATTAAGTACGGGCGGTACATTATCTAGTATACAGGGTGGTATAATTAGGTTGTTGTACATATACGCGGGTGGTATATTAGCAGTGTTGTATACAGGATGGTGCATACTCGCGACTGTATACAGGGTGATATATCTACATATATATATTTACAGTGTTGTATGAGTTTATCATTGGCATCACATACAATATTGAGGTCTCATTTGTTAAACTCCAATAGAGTAATTGTTTTAGTGACCAAAGCAATTGAATTTTGTTGATTGTCTCAGTTTTGGAGCGTTGAATCAGTACGGTCGTTTTTCAGACTGCTACCATTGAAACTCGGTTCTAACGTTGTTTTTTATTAGACGACCGAATGGATTTGGATATCCATTACTCTTCAATACCATCGGCAACTTTATTACCTACACATTCTCACTGTCGTGGTACCTACATCAGTTAGTCGTATTGGATTAGAGTTCTGAGAGTGAGCGGACAGCTCCATATTAACTTTAATTGAAAGATAAACGTCCCTAGAATGCTACTAGCTTGTCTGAAACGATGTGCGTCCTGGAAACGTTTTTGCAGAACTGGGCACATTGTTCAATTGCACGTATTCTGTCCACAAGACTAGAATAGAGACGTAGAAATAGGTTCTGTAGATGACGTCTACCTGCCTCCCACTTTTGGTAATCTTGAATTATCACAACAAACTGCTTGTCGAAGTCGAACTTTAGTATTAATGGAGTGCAAATCTAGTTCACCTCTTCGTGGTGCACAATGGATAACCCTAAAGAACTAGAACAACTGGTAGTTAAACTATCACCAAGTTGATCTCCTGGCTACTTTCTATACACTGCTAAAGAATTAGAACGTGTGGACTAAGTTACTTTGAAAGGAGTCTGAACATAACCATGGTACACGTACAGATATGCTGGATAGATGGGGGCAGAATCCGACAGCAGAGTGCGACCGTGGTGCAGAGACGCAATTGATACAGCACATTATTCAAGAATGCCCAAATAGGATTTAATTGGAAATCCTAAAGAGTTTTTGTTACTGATACCAGAGGCCACGCAATATAGTAAAAACTAAACATACATTATAATGTTGCTATTGCAAATGTTGTTAGTGTACATGGTTTACGATAAATAAATAATTTAGTGTAAATGGCAATTTATGTCAAATATTATTTTCAACAAATTTCCTTCTCGTTTGATGGTATTGCACTCAAAAAAGTTAAAAAAAAATGTTTTACATTGCTGGTAACATGTAATACTATTGCTTTTACTGTTGCCTTTTTTAATTATATGTTTAATTATATTCAAATTAATGTCGCTATATTTTCAGAGTTAATGTCAGATTTTACTAGTCTGCGTTTCCGTCCAACCTAATTTGTGTTTACGACGAACTACGACACATGGGCAATTATAGAGATAAAAAGTGCATTGTACTTACTATATTAATAGATATAACTTTTTATCTAAACTGTAGTTTATCAATTCTCTGTACGTCCAGTTTTGTGATTCAAAGAAACTTAACAAGAGATAAGTAACGATATATTCTTAATTAAATGGATTAAATTAAATTTGTTCTTGTAATTACTGATACGTTACCTAAAAATTGTGATAGTATTTACTACACACACAAAAATTTGTGTGTGTGTGTATGTATAAATATGATAAATAAATAATATAATAAAGTAATTACTGACCTACTATGAGTTTGATCGGAATACGCGCAAGGCAACGCTTCTTATAAAAAAACTCAACTCTATTCATAATGTAATATGTCAAGGCTATTTTAAGATATTTTTTTTTCGGTTTAAATATGTCAATATTCCATCTCGAGTCAGTTTTTACTATGATATCTTCTTAACTAAATCTTCTATTGGACTGGCATCGCTTTAGAAAAATTGGTTTGATTTCATAAATATTTCTTTGTTGTTAAAATTACTTAAGCTATAGCTGTATGTATGTTTATTTTCTGATTAAAACGCAAAACAAGTTTTTAAATTAAGAACAACTGTTTTGACTTTTGTATAAGAACACTTCAACGCTACCAATTCACCATATAGTTTTGACGACTTTATTTTTCAACTATAAACTGCATAAGTCCTAAATATCGAAGAATTACGCACACGAGATTCTGAGAATTTTAGTAGTTAATAATATTTCATTTAATAGCTTTAGTATATATGTATAATAGTTAAAAATGTTTCAACAAAAGTTCTTGAATTTTGAGGGTTTTATATTCAAAGTCCAATTGTTTTGCTACAATGAAATGTTTTAGTACGTGACAAGCTTAAACTTATTTACTACAAAAATGGAGAAGTGTTACACCCAGAAAGAGTAATTTGTTCAACTAGATTTTTTGGCATCAAAATGACTATATTTAAAGCACTTTAACTTTTTATCATTGACACTTTTTTGCGAAAAAAAATCTCTTACTTTTCTGCGAAGAAATTCATGTTTATGAGAGCTGCCTAATATAGAAATGTTTAGTTACTGTGTGTCCGTTTGCAAGTGTTAAGCGTAACAAAATGCCTAGAGTTCGAAGACATCAAAATTATCCCCGTGTTAATGACTTTGACAAGGGTAGAATTGTTGCCTATCGAGATGGTTTGTTCTATCGCAAAATTGACCGTCATGTTAATTGTACTGCAATGGCGGCAATGCGTGTGTGTCGTGTGTAGACGATGGTACAGGAATATGAAGAAGATCAACTGGTCAAGCGAGGCGGACCACAGAGCGTCAAGATAGGTGCTTCAGACAACTAGCTCTCCGACACCGTTTTGCTACAACGCATCAAATCCCTGACCAATGGTTTGGAGAAGGTAGGCCTATTGCTATGCGTTCACTATATCGCCGCATTCCATCCTTTAGACTTTTCTCATACCGTCCACGATTAGTGCCTTCTTTGACTGCGGACGACTGTCGTGAACACTTGAACTGGTGCAGAGAACGGCAGCATTGGGAAGCAGAATGGCATAATGTCGTCTTCAACGACGAATTGCGATTTTGTCTAGATATGCACGATAGCCGTAGAAGAATACGACGCCGGCGTGGAGAGCGACGCAATATTGGGTTTGCTGCTGAGATGCATGTACACAGGACTCTTGGAGTAATGGTTTAGAGGGCCATTGCTTATGGTAGCAGACCACCACTTTTGGTCATTCCAATATGACAGCTGCGCGTTATGTTGAAGATCTCCTACAAACCACTTTACTACCTTCTCTAGATGGCCCTACACTCGTCCCTTTTCAGGAAGACAATGCACGTCCTCATATTGCTCGTCGAACTATAGGCTTTCTCCAAGAAGCAGGCGTTAATGTTTTTCCGCGGCCATCCCGCTCCCAAGAGTTAAACCCCATCGAATATGTGTGGAATATTATGGCGAGGAGACTGTTCACTTTGCACCATCCTCCACAAACTTTGGCGAAATTAATCAACAAAGTTACTTGGAACGAGGTGCTACAAGCAGATATCTACCATCTCATTTTGTCGATGCCTAGACGTGCACAGGAGTGTACTCAACTACGGGGTCACCACACACATTATTAATTTTTTTTCGTGTTACATGTGAATAGAATTTCTTGTAAATGTTATAGTTTTATTTCTGATGTAAAACTATCACATTTCCAAAAAATCAAGTTAAACAAATGATTGCTTCTGGGCATAATACTTCTAATGTTAGAAGTAGCTTAAAACAAACTAGTATAGGTGCATGTACAGTACATATGTATGTATGTAACATACAAATAAAATTGGCAATCATAATAATTACTACCAACCTTGACATTTATATTTGATAAATTATTTAATATTTTGATTAGTGCAAACATAAATCACATTTTCTTTTCACAAGATATAACACAAGAATATTTAACAGTGTTAAATAATATTTTACCTAAATTGTCTAGTCATACACATTTTTCTTTAACTTCTTTTCAAATTCATTAAGACTAAGGACTGGGCTTTGGATCAATGCAAGTTTAAATATTTATGTCGATCAAATACCACACCTAGATAAAATAATACAGAAACCCTTTAGTAGGTTGGAAGAAACTGAACATATATTCTTCAAAAAATATTGATGGATTTTACACGAATGTAATATAGATAAATTTGTGAAAACTTAAAGGCCACATAAAAGATTTTTTAGCTCGATAATCATAATCCACTAGATACATATAGTATACATATACTAATCAAACGTATTTTCTGCATTTCTTTGATTACAAGACAAAATCTAAAACAATCTAGAAAGAATGCAGAATTATAAACGTTTGTATTTAGGGTAAGCCGATGATGACAGCAGAGCTAAGATTAAATACTTAACGAAAGAAATGGCTACGATAAAATGAAAACTTTATTTTTGTTGGGCTAGCGCTATGGATTAGATATACTGATGGTTAGGATAACAAATAACCTTTTTGGCTTTACTAGACGTTTCCATATCGTTGCTTCAAAGTCGACAAACAAAATGCGACTCATTGTTAGTTATCAAAAATGTTTGGTGTGGTTATATATATGTATGTACATATAAGTTAAAACTGAAATCTAAGGCGGACTACTTTGAGATAGTATACAGTGCCAATATTTCTGTTTTTACCCTGTCCATTAAGCTTCATTACCCTACAATTTGGATTTATAACAATTTTGTTTCAAAAGAAAATCAAAACTATTCCCAATCAAACCTATAGAGTAGAAAATAGATAATGGAATAATTCAGAGCTTGATAGGTTGATATAATTTGAAGAAGAAAATATACCACAAAGATCTTTGAAGAAGGTCTTAGAAGGCAATTTATCAATGGAAATAAGAAATTACTTTATATACATAATATAACAAAAAGACCTTGCGCCAAATATAAGACACCACCTTACATAAAGGTTTGTTGATGAATAAATGTAGAAAGTACCTACCACATGCAGTAAATAAACACACACGTAAACTTAGTCTTGAAATGTACATACATTTAAGGTAGGATATATAGAGAAAACATCAAGGTAGCCCAAATGAGCCTTGAAAAGTTTTCGTGCATATATACATGTATGTAGATATCACAATTTGTTATTATTATCATCATTTATAATTGCTGGTGTAGAACAGGATATAATACATTTTGTTGTCACAAGCGAAGTCATTCCGATGAATTAAGAAAGTAACCGGCATAATATAAAGATCTCACAGTATGAAATTCAGCTTCAGTGAGTGTTAGTGTTATTGATAGGGCAGCAACTTTATAAAAGTTTAGTTGGCGGAAAACAGAACAGTTTTAACAATAATAACACGAAATTATATATTCGTTTTTGATTGTTTGTAAAAATGGCGACACCTTCCTGGATCGACAAAAATTTGTTTGAAACATCTTTAAAGAAATATTTCCTGGATGATGGCATAAAAATTGTGTTGTTTTCTTTAAAACTAGCTGCTAGTGCAGGTGAAAATTATACTACCTATGTATATCGAGTCAAACTTACTTATACCAGAAGCAATTCTTTAAAGTAAGTTCTAAAATAATATATCAGGATTACTTTTATAACTGAGTGCGTCGATTTTAGAGAAGAAAAGCTGTCTTTGATTTTGAAATGTATGCGAGAAGGATTAATGGAAGGACTTGTACAGGAATTGAACATGTTTACTAAAGAAGTCGATATGTTTCTTACGGTTTTACCAGAGATGAACAAAGTATACGGTAATGAGGCTTCTTTTATTTGAATCACAATTTTACGTAAAAATCTACAATTGAATCTGTCAAGTTTTAATTAAGAGAGAATATTTTAAGATATGAACGGAGGATAAACATTTTCAAAGATAGATATGGGAATTTTGATGTATTTTTTTTATTATTTTTTTTGGTAAACGTTTTTATTTGTTCGTAAACTGTTTAAGTTAGTAGTTGAGCGCCAAATACTGACATTTGGGTAAATACAGTTTTCAATTATTGTTTACGTTAAATATCACGAAATTCCACTTGAAATCAGATTAAAAAATTTACTCTGTATATTAAGAATGATACACTACTAAGCCCATGTTGGTGTTTATTTGATTTTTGACACTGCATGGGATCGGGCATTTGTTTATTAATATGTACACTACCGCTCATATTAATTTGATCGCATACAATAATTTGTTAAACAATGGGATGTTGAAGTTAAATTGATTGATAGGTATACAAAAAAAAATATAAATAAAAGGAATTCTTACAATTTATACAGTAACAAATAAATTTTGTGTTTGTCAATGAAAACTCTTCTCACAGGAAGAACAACTTGAACAATTTTGGACATCCAATTTAGGTACTAGTTTTTCCAAAATTATGTAAGAAATATTGGCCCACTGTTCTTGTAAGATTTTGCGGTTTCTTTTATCAAATTCATCCCACAAAAGCTTGATGGGGCTAATGTCTCTTTTGTGGGAGCCATACCATTCACTGTAAGGTATGTTTACTAGCATGCCGTCCTACGTATCTGCATTTCTCTGCCATATTTCGAGATAGGTGTCTGTTCTGAAGCACAGAAGCTCTCCCTTGTTTAATAATTGGAAGAACAGAATTGGGTAGCATTTTTTTGTGGTTATGAACGCCGTACCAACCCTGATCTCCTTGTTCAAATATTTTGAATTTGGATTCATTCGTCTATAGTATTTTGAAGTCATCCCCTGTCTAGCTGCGATATTTATCAAGTATAGTTAACCTCATATTGCGCTTGTTAAAAAAATTATACCATCTATCTGCTGGCGATATTATACGTGAACGCTCAGAACGTACACGTCTATGTACACTACCTGTGCGTTGATTTGCGCGGAACGTTCATACATTAACTAGATAGAAACAGATGAATTTGTAAATTATATCCTTATATTTGCATTAGAAAATATAAAAGAATTATTGGATTGCTTTACAACCACCAGAACCTTTATATGAAAACAATGGTGTTTATAGACTCCAATAGGTATTTATTTGTATTAGGTTGTGTAGTTGGTAATGTATCTGATGATATAAACCATTTACATACATAAGCAAACAAAATTTACACTTACTAATGTCGGATATTATACTACACGGCCCAATTAATATGAGCGGTAGTGTACATGTATGTATGTATACCATTGGAACACCCTGTTTGATGATATGATAACTGTTAGCTGTAATATTTACGTCGTACACAGTAGTAATTTTATCTACATATATTTATGGTATAATGCATATCATATTAATAAACCAGTTTCTTTTAATATTTTTTTGTTAAAATTACATTAAACCTTGAATAATAAATTATTTGCAAATTAAAAATTTATTAAAACGCTAATACTATATAGTAGAACAATTTAATGGTAATCTTAATTTCTACCACCAGGGTGGTGCTATGTAATGATTGCAAAAAATATTCACAAAATCGAGAACGCTACTCGTCACATTTGATGGCGTTCCTTTGACCCTGTATGTAAATTTTACTGACAGAAGCACCTCAGCTACTGAAAGAATACTAAATGGACACACCTAATATGTTCGGAAATACCAGCACTGTTACGAAATTTAATGACGTTAGTAGCATCATTTTGATGCAAAATTGCTGAAATAAAAGTCGCAGTTACACGTATTATTATTATTATTATTAAATTATTCGTGTAGAGTCGTAGAGAAACGAAAATACAATCATTGAAGTTATTTTTAAATTTGAATATTTCAACAGCACATTAAATCGTTTTATGTAGAATAAGTCAATTTTTAGGACTATAGGTTTAATTGACATACAAGATAAATCCCACAATTGGAACACCCTAGTTTCTGAGAAAAATCAACGTTGTTGTGTGGTTTCTTTTTATACCGTTAATGTTGGTCTCCGTATAAGCAGGCGCGAGTAGCGCTGTGGATTGGATCTACGCCTACCACTACCAATACCCTGGTGACTCGCGTTCAATATGCCCAAGGATTTTTTCCAATCTTATTGTGGACAATATAAAAAGTTTATTTCATGAAAATTATTTATAAATATTTTGGGCCGCGGTAATTTTATTAATAAAAAAAATTGAAGCAAATATGCGGTATGATGTGTATTTTGTATTTCACAAACGAATAGTATAATGAAATTAGCGCACTGTCTCATAAGTAACACGGGGAAGCACATTTCGTTAACATACAAAGAAGGTGCTGTTTCCTCTATTAATAATTTTCACGCAAGTCACGCGTATTTAATCATTGGCACGTGGCAGGAGCCAAAAATATCATTTATGAATAATTTGCATTAAATATAATTGTTAATATTGTGCACAGGAAGATGAAAAAAAAAATCACCAGCAAGAATCGAACACCAGTCACCAGGATGGCAGGTGTAGATCTAGTCCATAACGCTACGCGCGCTTGGGTATTCAGAGACCAAACATTAACGGTATAAAAAGAATGCGCATAACAACGTTTTTTCAGTAATTAGAGTGCGTTAGGATAAAAGCTCATGCCTGGATACTCAGGAAAGATCCCTCCATAACTTAGTTGAGACTCATCAAGATCCATGTCGGACAACATTTTTAATACAGACACAAGTAAATTCGTTCGAACTAACTTTATATGTAGGTACATTGTCCAATATTTATGAGCCAGTGTGGACCATAGATACATAAAATATTTTTTGTCTCAATAACATATAGGTACATATGTGTACGTTAACAATTAAGTAATATATAAAAACTACGGAAACTTCAAAATTAATGTCACGTAAACTAACTTTACAAATCCTTCTACAAAATGCTACATTGAACAGCATCTATTTATCAGACCTTTAACTTAATCTATATTGCTCCAATACCACAGAATAACAAATTACATATTATTGTTTTTAAATGAGTACGTGATTACACTAATAATTCGACCACATTTACATAACATTACACACATGGACTAGGTATACGTTATAATTTGTTGATGTGGTTAATATTCATGTGTAGAAATGTTTAGACTATCAAAACATATTAAATCTAATTTGTCATTATTAATAAATTAGAATTTTAAATTGGCATTTTAGTTGTATTTACTTTTATTTACACATTATTTAAAATAGTTTTTTTTATATTCCTCATCGGTAGTACTATTCTGAATTTCGGATAAATAACTAAACATTTTAATGAAAGCGATAAACAGAACATAATAAGAATTCATATCTCGTTTCGAATTACAATATAAGCCTATTGTAATATCTACGTGTATTGTTTACACAAGCTACAAATTTGTTTTTGTAATACGAGAGTTCAGAAAGTGTTTCCAGAAATTGATGCTACTGTATACAATATACAATATAAATTAGGTGTGTAGTAGTGTACACGCAGTTACAATTAAGATACGACGTAATGATAGGATGGGATGCCAGCAATTTTGTATTTAATATAACTTTCTATTTACTAATATGAATATGACAATAATAAAACAAAAGAATTGGCATTTGAAAAATCACATCTACGTTATCGAATGCATACTCAATGTCAATGTTTATATGCGATAGTATTAATTAGAGACGATTACACGGTATTTCCTCATAAATTTTACGAAATATGTATACAGGATGATTCATTTTCGATCCTCACTATTGCGATCTCGCTTATTTTTGAAGATAGACGGTAGGTTTAAATTTGACAAGGTTGCTAAATTTTGTGGTTAGTATGATCTCGAAAAGAGAGTAGACTTAGAACAAATGACAAAGGAGATTTTTGAAAAAAAACGAAAATATCTCATTTTCTTCGCTTTTACTTGGCCCTGCCGAGAAAAACGAAAGACGCATTCTCAAGGCCACTTTTGCTCCTCCATCTAATGGTGTACTTAAACTTTTTATACGACGTTTCAGTGTTTTCGGATCATCATCAACTTTGTTATTTCTTATGGGCGCCAGATTGGATCTTGACACAACTAGAAGGATTTTCTTTTTCTGATTTCAACCATATGTCATGTGTTGCAAACAAAGTTTGATGTTGTGTGTTAATTGATGAAGAATCTGATTTGAGATTAAATAAGGTAGGTAGCTATGAAATTTCGAACTGTCACTCACTTAAAATTGAGTATCGCGTAAATGAAAATCGATGTTAAATACGATAGACATGGAATTACGGACTGTCAATTATCGTTGCGTTAGTTACGCAAAAATGGCGTACACCAACGAAGATAAATGAGATATGGTTATGTATTTTTTATCAATCAAACCGAAATACAACAATAGCGAGTACAAGATATTTACAATTGAATACTGAACGACGACAAACATATCGTACTATTTTTCTAGATCTTCACAGAAATTTAGTTGAATATGGATCGTGGAGAAGTGCCTCGAAATACGCTGAAACTGTACATTTCTCTGCAAGACCAAATAAAAGTACTACAACCAAAATAAGAAAACGATATTTTTTCGTTTTTTTGAGTCATTTGTTCTAATTGTAAGTCTACTTTCTTTTCGGGATCATACTAACCATAAAATTTAACAACTTTTCCAAATTTAAACCTACAGTGTATCTTCAATAATAAGCAAGATCGCAATGGTGAGGGTCGAAAATGAATCCGCAATGTACGTATGTATTTTGATTGTTCGGTACTACATATTCTAATGCAGCCTTCCCAGCCTGTATTTATTACATTATTTTGCACTTTTTTGCATTTATTTGATTTTTTTGCAATCTACTTTTTACAATTCTCTGCGAGTTGGCTTTGTCGTTTGCACAGACAAGATAGAGACGCGAAAGTTCACGTTGTTTGCTTTGCTGCAAAGTTTCTTTACTATAACGTCCACTACAACCAGAAAACGGCTGGTCTAACTAATTGGTTCTATGGAGCTTTAGTTCTCTTTCGTTTTCCCATTTTGACTGATTGTTATTTTCAACTTCTTTTTCTCTGAATATGTAGGTCATCAGCGAATCTTAGGCTTTAGTCTTTTAGTTCATTGGTGTGCATATAATATACAGGATGTCTACTGAATAAATATATATGAAAGCGCTACAGGCCTGCGTGGCCCCTGGCTGCGAGATCTTTCAATCTTCTTTGCCACGTTCTTCGATCCAAGGCCTCCTGCTTCCAATCCCTGACTCCTACTTCTCTCAGATCCTTCTTCACTTCTTCCAGCCATTTTTTCCTTGGGCGACCTTTTCTTCTCTTTCCTCCCGCTCTCTCCGTTAATATACGTGTAACCCATCTCTGGTCAGACATCCTCGCTATGTGTCCCAACCATCTAGCTTTCTGCATTTTCACTACCTGAACAATGTTGGGCTTCTTGTATAGCTCCTCTATTTCTTTGTTTGTTCTTCTTTTATACTCGTCACCAACTCGAATCCGTCCAAAAATCTTTCTCAAAACTTTACGTTCCCAAACCTCTAGCTTCGTCTCCTCTTTCTTTGTAAGCGTCCACGTCTCACACGCATAGGCCTCACTTAGCTTTGCTGCTCTTGAGATGTTTTTGGACTTCAGCATCTTTGAAAACATTCCTGCAGGCTTACTCTCCTTTATATGTCACCGTCACTCCCAGGTATTCGGTCTGTTCCGTCTTCTCTATATTATAGACTTGGTTTCCACATTCAATCAGATCCGCGAGCTGTCCCTTGATGGCATCTTTCATCACCATATATTTCGTTTTGGTCTCGTTGATTGTTAGGTCATATTCCCTCGCTTTTCCTTCCAGTAACTTGAAGATCATTACTACTTCTCCTTGTCTACGGAATAGCCCATGAAAATAAAAGAGGTTAAAGCTAATGGCATGGAAATCTAAATTCCAAAAAATGAATACTTTATGCCCACGCAGTAACGAGAAAATAATATTCTTCAATCTCAGTCCGGCCCTGTTGTTTGAGCGCAACGCATAAATGGATGGGTAACACAGGCAGAACGTTGAGTCATTCACAGGCATTCGTTGTCTTATGTGTACATTATGGCAAGTTATACGAATACTGAGTACATGGACATAATTTTAATCTACCGAGAAACAGGATAAAATCTTTTACTGCACCGGTAATACGTACAGAAAATCCAACGTCTATCAGATAATGATTTTCCTTGACGGGTTACCTGTTGTGAATGGCTTCGTCAAACAGAAACTCGTCTTCCAGATCTTCGATCCGTGATCCTGTTTACCGATGAATACTGCTTCACAAAAAAATGGTGTGCTGAATTACCATAATATTTATCATACCAGTACAGGTACGGCGGAAAGTGTAGTTCATGCACGATGGGGTACCTCCACTTGTTGTCCGACTTGTATGGGAACATTTAAACCAGGCATTTGCACATTGGATAGGACGAGAAGGAACGATTCTGTGGCCAGCACGAAGTCCCGATTTGAATCTGTTGGACTTTTTCCTGTGAGGATACATGATAAACTTTGTTTATGATCGTCGACGGGAAATTTTAGACGTCGAGGCTCTTCGAGACTGTGTTGTCACAGTGGCCCAGCTTGTGATAAGTTTTGCCGTCGCACAGAAGTGTGCATCCGGAGCTAGTGGTAGTAATTGCGGACATTACTACTCTAAGTTTTTGTCCTGTTTCTCATCAAACAGTCCTCTTCAAGACTACCACGAATTATTGGAAAGAAAAAAACTATTAACTGCGAACACGATCTCAAATAGTAAATTATTAATTACCGGATCATTAGGTAATAATATGTCGTTGTACTTTGATATAGAAACTTTCTGTAATGAAAAAAACTAAAACACGTGATTCCTACGAAAAAAAAAACAGGTCGAAATGAATAAAATCTGTAGCAAATGTGTGACCTTGTTATAAATAGAATAGTTGTGAAAAGACCACATGTGCAATTTATAGAGCAGCAAAGCTGCTTCGTAAACAAATGCATTCATAGAGTATAATAAACATTTATTTACATATCGTTCAACTTGATAAAACATATCTGTTTATGTCTATTAGCAATTTTTGCAGCGTACATTTTTTTCTTGTACACACGTGTCAGGTCCGGATTTAACAAAATTTATTTAACTGGTAATTATTAAAGAAAAAATTATTTTAATATACGATCGTATTTTTTTTGGAGTTACCTTTCTTGTGATATTAGTTTTATACTGTTTATTTTTCCGACACTATTCATTTGACACCCTCTATATATCTTTTTGCAATGAAAGTCTGTGTTCTTATTATTATCATTCCATGGCGTGGTTCTTCTGATAGCCACAATAACCAGAAGCCACATACACGTATCAAGTAAAATACTATGAATCTTAAAAGAATTCTGTTTTTTTTTATACCAGAATACCTGTCTTCTAGCTCTCAAAGCATCAAATTTTCAATATGCTTTTGCTTTCAATATGCAATTTGCTAGCTACTGCTATTGAGTACATCGCAATAACGGAAAAAGTAAAGAAGTGCCTCATTAACATCTTCAACAAATAAAAAACCCATCTTATACAAATGTTCATCTAGGGGGCAGTTCTAGGTTATTATCCTTGTTACAGATTCTTTTTACTGTCAATGAGCAGCTTTGTAGGTCTGCTGCTGCATGGTTCTCTCAGGATGAGTTTTTCAATTTTCTGTCCGGCAGTCTTCCACAAAAAATCATAATGATTTTATATTAACATGACTACTTTTGCCCATTTCTGAGAGGTGTATTTAAAGTTTTCTATCCAATGGAGATTCTCTTGTGACCAAACCAAGATAGTTTTGTCTATTATCAAAATAAGTAGCAAGCCCTAGAGGGTATAGGTTTGACAGTATATACAATTAAGTTAATAATTAAATAAATGTATGTAGTAAATAAAAATTGTTGTTATTGACTGAAATATATTTGCAATTAAAAAGTAAATAAAACATGTACTTATTTTTTTTATCAGGAAGCAATGTGTTAGCGGCAAACTGCATCAGTGCATCGCTAACTCCGGTTCCATGCTTGATATTGCAAGATATGTGTGCTTCGGGATTCAAAGTACACGAACGACAATGCGGAGTCGATCTACAGCATACATTAGTACTATTGGAAAAGATGGCAATTTTTCACGCTTCATCATACGTAGCTCTAGATAAGGTATGTAAGAATAGTTGCAACCATTAAAAGTGATAGGATTTAAATAAATATATTAGTTTAAAAACAAAGTTAAAGGATTAGCAAGAAATATATTGGCACTGAAAAAGAATGAGAGAATAGCCACTTATGGATATAAAGATATAGGTCAGTAAAGTCTATAAATATATTTTACACTATTTTATTTTTTTCTTTCAGAATCCTTCGATGTTGGAAAAAATGTATCAAAAGGGTCTCTATCCTAAAAAAGATGCTATAGTAGCTTGGATAAAACAAGGATTTGAGATGATAACTCAGTTAACAGTTACTTCTAAAGGTATGATTTTTACGCTAGGATGGCATAATAAAATGTTCGATTAATGTAAAAAAGCTCAAAGCTTGGAAGTGTTTTACGAAAATGTAGACTTCTCTCAGTGTAGTTGTATTACTACACAGATACATATAATACTGTTGTATTGTTGCCCATTACGTCAGTTTGACAGAGCGTTATGTTCGAAATTCTCTCATTTAAAATGGATGTTTGCGTGCGTGGATCTTTCATGAACATATTCTATTTATTTCTACGCAATATCTTCGCCAAGAACGAGATGTAATTAATGTTAAATAGAGTGTAATTACTCAAAGAGAGTCCGAAAAGGTCGGAATTTTAAGGAATTTGTTAGTAAATAGTAATTTTAAAATTTCATTGGAGTAGAACAAAAATACTTAAAAACATATTTAAAATTGGCGTGGTCTGAGAATCAATCAAATAATACTAGAAACACGTATTTTTCACAAGATTTCGTGTGATAATTCATCTATCTAATAATCTAATACAGACATTTTTAATAGTTTTTATTCGGAGAATTGCATAGCCAGTTCTTTCTATTCATTTTTTACCTCTTCAAGTCGATTGTTATTGTGTTTGCTTTGAGTATTATCGTTCATATAAAAGTATTTCTCTCGCACAGCAAACACAGAGTTTCAGTATCTTATCTAAATACCTTTGGACACTCAGTCGACTATTCTGAATAAACCTCCGTCACACCACCATCATTATACTGGGTGATCCAAATTAAAGGTGCACTATTAGTATCTACGTTATTATAGGAAACATGTGGTTGGTTAAATTAAGAAAGATGTAGTATCTTTTGTGCTGATTACGATGGTGAAAACAGAAAAAAGATCGAACGTGCAGGAAATGAGTTATTTCAAAAAAACGTATATTTTTCTAATGGAGCTCCCTGTATATTATTGCGCCAATCGATGTACAATCACATGCTTAATAAGAATGTTTATATGACTTTCTTCTAAAAAGTTGAAAATAACTGACATAATTAAAAAATAAGATGTAGTCAAGTTGGGCAAACAAAATTTATTTCCAAAGGCAAAAAGAAAAAAACGTCTACACTAGATGTTCAAAGATATTACCTCCTACTTGGTGACACATTTTGGTGACCTTTCTAGGACACTTTTTGTAGTTTTCAGAACAACGCTGCCGTCAATAGAATTAATAATAGTACGGATAGCGTCTTGTAAGTCTCACTCTTTACATATGTAAATGTGCTTCCAGCATGTCACACTTTTTAATGTGTGAAAAAGGCATTTCCAAAACAATTTACAGCAAATTGCAAGTAATAAACACACACTTTATTTTTTACACGCACAGTCAATGCATGATAACTATGGCGTGACACTGTCACTTCTGCGCTTAAACTGTCTAAACAGGGTGTTCCATTGGAAAAATATACGTTTTTTTGAAATAACTCGTTACCTGCATGTTCGATCTTCTTTCTTTTTTAACCATCGTAATCAGCATAAAAAATACTACATCTTTCCTAATTTAACCGACCACGTGGCTCCTACAATAACGGAGATACCAATAGTACACCCTTAATTTGGATCAACCTGAGTGGACTTTTTCCGATAAACAATAAGTTATTTCCTATTTTTGGTTCACGCCAAAACCAAATCAAAACATGTCTGTCATCTGGGTTTACACTGAATCTGGATTTATCACAACACAAATTATATGCGGCTCGGTCCAAATTTTACGGCGTTTTTAATGCCCTACTGCATATACGAGGCGCATCCAGAAAGTTTCCCGATTTTTTTCCCCTTTAAAGAAAACGTAATTAGTCGTGTCAATTGCACATGCGTAACAGATCTCTGACGTATCAATCATATGTCCGTCGAGCATATTCCGCCCGGTGCCAGTAGCGTGGCAGCAGTGGTCCGAAATGGAAAGTCGTAATCCTCCTCCAGGTGCCTGCGAGGCTCGGTCGGTGATAAAGTTCCTTAATGCACAAAGCATTGCGGCAATTGATATTTATCGTCAGCTCTATCAGGTCTATGGGCCGAACATCATAAGTAAGCAGATGGTGCTTCGCTTGTGTGTTCAGTTTTCCGAACGTCGTCAAAGTGTCCATGATGAACTGTCGCTTCACGATTGCGGGGCTGAGCAGCCATTTGCCGCAAATATGGCGATCCTTGTTGCATGAGATTGTCACTAAGCAGCTGCCTTTCAAAAAAGTGTGGTCCAGGTGGGTGGCGAAAAACCTGACACCCGAACACAAAATAAAACGTTTAGGAACAGCACTAACATTTCTGAAACGGTATCACGCTGATACTTCACCCCGGAAACCACGCAGCATTTAATGCATTGGCGGCTTACTGGATGTCTGGTCACGACGAAATTCAAAGAGACGCTGTCGATACAGAAAGTGATGTGCACGGTGTTCTGGGACAGTAAGGGCATTCTGTTCATTGACTTCCTGCCCAGAGATGAAACAGTGAACGCTGACCGTTACTGTGAAACACTGCGGAAATTGCGACGTGCTATTCAAAAGAAGAGGTGTGGAATGTTCACTGCAGGTGTTGTGCTCCTCCATGACAATGCTCGTCTACATACGGCTCGAAGCACAGCAGCTGTTTTAACGGAATTTGGCTGGGAGTTGTTTGATCATCCACCATACAGTCTTGATATTGCTCCTAGGAATTTTCACGTTTTCTTGCAACTCAAGATATTTCTGTTTTCCAGTCAGCGTATTGGGTACAGCAACAGGTACAGCGTTGCTGTACCTGTTGCTAATTTTTTTTTCCTAAAAGTGTGTTTTCGCCTTTTTTTTTACAAAAATATGAAAACTTATTTTCTGGATGTGCCTCGTACATTGCATATTATTGGCCTACAACCACAGAGACTCATACCATGAAGGCAATTTCTTTTTGTTGAGATTATTTGGGTCAAGCTTTCGGTAGCAACAACAACTTTGTTTCAAAGATTTCTATGTGGATATTGTAAGATGTACAAATCACGCCTTGGTTTTGTGAATGATTCTTTTGCCAGTTCTCGTTTCTCTGGCTCTGCAAGCGTAGGGTTCTGGTAAATCATATTGATTTGCTATTGATGCGAAATACGGTTCAGTAAGTTCATTCTTGTCCGTTTATTACTGATATGGTGAAAATGTGTTTCGAAACGTAATGTAAATCGCCATAATTTCATGGCAGTATTTTTTGGTACACGTTGCGTGAAGCCTAACCTTATCCTCATAGGAAGCAAGACTTCACATATAAATACCAAAACGATTTTAAGGTGTTTAAGCATTTTCACGTATGAAATACATTATGCCACTTTTAATACTTAATCGGAGAAAACTACAATAATTGTTGGCTACTAACTCTAATTTTATAAGATCAAAAAACTAAAAATTTTTGCAAAATAACACTTTTCTTTATTCTAGAATTTAGTGCCTATCACGATAAAATGAAAACGGTATTGGAAAGCGATTACATTGAACGTGCCCTGGCTTCATGGAGACGAAATGAAGGTGAATTTTCAGTATTGAACCATGGAGATTCTTGGGTCAATAATATGATGTTTTCTTATGACGAGAAGGGCTGTGTCAAAGATTGCAGATACGTAAGAAAATAGTAAATTACGTGCCCATTAGTATTTAACTACACATATTTTCATTTACAGCTCGATTTTCAATTGGCCATTTACACCAGCCCTGCAGTCGATCTGCATTACTTTGTATCGACTAGTTTAGCAAACGATGTCATTCAAGATATTGACCACCTGTTGGATTTCTATTATATTAGGTTACTGTTGAACTTAAATAAGTTGAAGTGTAAGTTGAAGGAAGTACCTTCCTTGAAAGATTTTAAGGCTGATTTTCGACGGCGCTCATTCTATGGTGAGTTTTATGCAGTAGATCGATTACGAAAATTATATCTGCAATAATCGTGACTGTGTCACTAGTTATATCGTATGTCAAATTTATAGGATTAACTGCAATGGGAACTGTTTTACCGCTGGTTAGAGCTGATAGTCGAGCAGATGCATGTTTTGAAGAACTCCTGTCTCCTGAGTCTTCTGAAAATGGTTTCCGACATCACTGCTACAACAATAATGCTTTTAAAGGTGCTTTATTGCGTCTTCTACCTATATACGATAAACTAGGAGTATTTTCCTAGTACTAAATATAACGACAATATATTGGACATTAGTTTGAATTATGTTGAATAGTCACAAGAAGTATACTCGAAATAACGCACTTCAGCAGTAAATAAATATTTTACACTTAGATCACTGATAATTTAACAGCGATGGATGGTTGGAATAAGATACAAGTAATAATAGAAAAAGTAAGAATATAAATGTTATTAGTCTAATGTATGTTGATATTCTCAAGAAAGATGTGATATACATATTTAGATGTACCTAATAATACATATATTTTATATGTATGTACATATATTAAATCAATATTAAAATTAGATTGTAATGCGATTATTATTGTATGATATTAACTGCTAAATGTTGTATTATTAGTGTTATGTAAGTTATTCTAAAGCATATACATTATAGAAACCAATTTGAGTCTTCTTTATGGTTATACTCGGTCTTTAATTCGGAGGAGTAGGGTTTTGGAGGGAAATTTAAAAGTGCCATACTATAAGAAGCAATACATACACTCAATTAGTTCTTAAAAGAACACTTTTGTTGTAGAAACTTGAGAAACCTTCAGCTGATATGAAAACATGGCGACCGATTAGGTTCACAACAAATTTTCAGTTAGTCCTTTGTATTGGAGCGCTTAAATTATTATTTCTTTTAATAGTAGAAGGAAATCCTCATGGACTCCTGTCAGCCAGGAAGTGCCGGAATCTTACCGTCTAAAACCCCCTACTTTACCATCTCCTTGGTGCGCTGGAATCACCCAAAGGTATACATCGACAGCACCAGATTGTCTCACTTCCTACTGTCTGCTGTTTCTAGCCACTATCTCGCGCTCGCCTCTCTCCTTTTCTCGAAGGATTTCTCTGATAAACGCATGTATCTTTATCCAGTTCTGCTCACTTTCATTAAGGCTATGATGTTCTCTTGGAACATCATTTAGCGTGCTTCTTCTACTCGTCCATCTTTCACACTCCAGTATTGCATGTGGGAGTGCCGATCCTTTGGCAGTATGGGCAGCTGTCATCGCTCAATTTCTCCATTCTTTTGAGGTAGCCTCTAAAGTTGCCATGTCCTGACAGGAACTGCGTCAGGTAATAATCAGACTTCCTGTGTTGACACTGTACCCACTGTCTTATGGCATGGATAAGCCCTCTGGTCCATTCCGCTTTCGCGGTCGATTCACTCCAGGATCTTTGCCACTTGGATAAAGTTCTTAGCCTTTCGCTCGCTTTTGTTGTGGAGTTGTGGAGTGCCAATCGCTCCTCCACTAGCGATGAGAACGGTGGGTTTTCCGTTATGACTTGTATAGCGGGTTTCGAAATCAGACAACAGAGTCCTTCTTTCGAGCCTCTCTAGCATGTCTCTGTACTTAGTTATGCGCCATACTTCCATCCAGGCGGGGCCTGCGTACAAAACCTGAGACTGGGTAATACCCCCTAGGGCCATTCTTTTGTTGCTCCCCGGACCTCCTATTTTTGGCAATATCTTTACCAGCGACGACAGAGTAGCTTCCGCCTTGCCTACCACGCACTTGGCATGTGCTCCGAAAGACAGCCTTTCATCGATTATTACACCAAGATATTTGATTTCTCTTTTCGGGATGATGTTAGTTCCTAGTATGTTGAAAAGCACCCTCTCTCTCTCTTGCGGGGCCCTTTAACTATCACCGCCTCAAACTTCTGGGGAGTGATTTCTAGCTCATTACTTTCCGGCCACTTTACGATCGTTTCCAGGGATTTGTTGGTTTTAAATATTAGGTCATTGGCATCTGCCGCTTCCACTATCAGGGCTAAGTCACCGGCATAGGCGATGCTCGTTACCCCCTCCATGAGGTCGACTTCTAGAACTCCGTTATAGAGTATGTTCCAAAGGATCGGGCCCAGGACTGATCCCTGTGGTACCCCTGAGGCCAATCTCAACTTCGTTTTCCTATTAATTACAATCGATCGTTGGTTGAAGTAATCCTCTACCATATTGACTATGTGCCTGGACACTCCAATTTCCCTCATTGCTGCGATCGTTCTCTTCCAGGAAGCCCGGTTGAAAGCGTTTTTAATATAAATTATTATTATTAAATTATTATTAATAATGATAAATAAAAAGTCATTGAAACCGGCACATAGAAAATAGTCATTTTATTACGGTATTGCACATTACAATAACTAAATTAAGTAACAAGTTTATGAAAAAAATACTAACTTAACTAAAGTTTTCACAACAGTTGCGGAAAATGTTGACCATTAACATTTAAACATAATAGTTCATATTTTAGAAAACATTTGTTGACATTGTCTTGAAATGTTGTTTTATAAATCGTGTAACTTTCGAACTTGAGTTTTATAAACTGAAGTTTTTAAAGAAGGAAACACAAAATGGTCTAACTGTGATAATTCGCAAGATCTTGGCGGAAAATAAGTCTATTATCGAAGAATTCTGGCAGATGTTCCAAAGTAGCACTATACAGACTGAGCCAATAAGTTTGAGGACTAGTTGAATTTCCCGCCACGTATTTGTTATCTTAGGTTGGTGAAACTGACTGTAGCGCTGTTAAAAAATAACTTTCTGCCACCTGCTGTTTTACAGCATTTTCATGGTCGGCTCGTGTTCGTTAGTGTTTGGCGTTATTATAATTTTCTGTTATCTTATTTTTTTTTTGTTAGATTTTATTAAAACGATTATAACTGTTGTTTTCACAACAAGCAGCGAAGTTGTCTTGATAGAAAGGTAAAAATTCAGCATAAACCATCGAATCTTGTGTCTTAGTTATCATCTTTGTATGTTGTAAAGAACATGCCTCTGTCCGAAAAACAAAAGGCAAACATTTTGAAAGCCCATTATCGAAGTTGCGTGCGTAATGAGAATGGATATTCAGTACGACCATGTATTGAACAATTTGAAGGGGAGTTTCCCGATGCCCGGATACCATACAAAGTATTAGTACAACACAAAGATAGAATTGTTCTGCACTTTGAAAATTATAATTGTGTTTGGAAGAAGAAGTCAAGTGGTCGTCCAAAATTTCTTGTCGAAGAAACAGTTAATTATTTACGGTACAGGATCGAATTTCGAAGAGTTGCAAGAGGCTATTATTAGAGATATAAAAATTAATGCTTTGGTAGTAATGCATTGGCTTGTGCACCCACTTCGAAATGTTTATTGAAACGCCTATGAATAAATCACACGTTGGTCAATTTAAAGAAAATAAAATTTGGCAGGAAATTCAACTTGTCTTCATTCTTTTTGACTCACTCTGTATTATTGCGATAGTTTTCACCGTTAAGATTCCCAGCAAAAATTATCGATCCAACTAATCTTCTTCTGCCTATCTACACGCCAATTTTCAAAGCAGGTAACAAACATCATTCCACGAAAATAATGAGGATTCTCAGTGCTCCATGTTGCTGCATGTTTTGGGAATTCATATATCTATTTATGTAGATGAAATCAAGCTTCTTCAATAAGAAAAAGTCTTACGTAAAATTGCATCATTATTGGTATTGTTATTAAATTAATTGCAGTACGTACTTAATTCTTTTTACATAATCTGGCGGGAGCAGTTCGTGGAACGTTTGCGTTTTATAAGACAGCATTCACTGCTTTTTAAGAAGAGTAAGTATGTGTGGTTTCAGTGCTCCAATTCAATTTCTGTGATAGCAGCCTTACAGAAATAGTTATATCTTAATGCATTATATTTCTTGCTTCTTCAATAATATTTTTGTTTTTGCGACAATGTTTACCTGCTCTTGGTCTATGATTTACAGTACCGGTTTTCTTAAAGCACGTCTTATCACTTCAGTGGAACAGTTGCTATTGTCAAGAATGAAATTTGAAAATCTTTGTGGAAATTCTTCTTTGCAATTATTTATGGAATAATGTCAATCTATTTCCGTTACGTTCATCATTCCGAAAATAACATTTTACTAGAATGACAGATTCTGTGTATGTAACAAAAACTTTCCTGATTAAAGAAGACTGTTTTTTAATAATTTTTTTTTCTAAGACTGAGAACACTGCAGTTTTTTTTAATTATATTAGAACCAAATTTGACAACTGTTAGTGTGTATGTATTTTTAGTGACTGTCAAAGTGACGCACTCTAGCCAACCAATCATAGGAAAAAAATCATGGCCATCTCTAATCAGAAAAGTTTTTGAAGACATGATATGTTACACACAGTACGGATCTTGAATATTTACCATTATGTTGCTATCTGACTGATTCATGTTTATAATTTTATACAAATACATGTTGTATGACTGAGAAGTATATATTATTGAAACTTCTAGATTTATACGCACAACGTTTTGAATGCGTGCATAAATCTGAAAAAGTGAGTGCAATAATAGATTGAGCGTAGTACATATGTACAGACTTATGTAACTCGCATTTTGCATGCAGAACAATACTAAATGACTAGCGTAGTGAATTTAAAATTCAACCTTGCAATCAGTCATCTTGTGTTTTCATCTGTTTTTTGATATTAGTTTTCAGAAGCTAATTTGACTTTGGCGTCTACAATGATATAACGGTAAACATTGAAGATTTTAAATTTTTATAACACTTGGTCTGACATCACAAATGTCCTTGAATTAAGTATTTTGTAATTATCTTTGCAAAGCTGACCCGCTCGAATTGTGTCGTTATAAGTGTTTCCTCTAACTCCATCTTTTTCCACACATATGTGCGGTAATGAATGAAGGAATTAATGAGCGACAATAAGAGGGTGTTTTACCGGTAATAGCTATTATGTTATCTACTGTTCTCTGCTGACGTCATAATTGGCCTTAAATTACGTGGTTTATTTCAACGAAATTTTCCGTGGTCGGTAGTTCGAATTGTGTTGTCTTTGTGATAATACGTACTCCTAAGTTGTTGCCTGTTGAGGTTATAAATTCAAGCTTCTTCTGGTAAACAGTAGTTATGGACAATCATCAGTTGTTTTACCGGTAATAACCGGTATGTTATGTATTAAGAAGTGCTAAGCTTCTGTGTGCACTTGAATGCTATGGTTTCTCTATCCAAGAGCTCAATTAATTCGATTTGTGTTGTTGTTGTGACAGTTGTGTGTTCTAGTTTAATTGGCATTAGAAGCGTATCCATGCTGATTTATTAAACTTTGCTATTGCTTTCTTTATATGTGAAGTTTCAAAATTCTGCAATAAGCTATTAATTTTAAAGGCGGGATTGGAAGTTTGGATGAGGTTGTTTAAAAATACCTATTTTCATAAAAAGTATGGTGGCGAATATATTGAGGCAGTTTAAGCGAATATATTGAGAATTGATGTGAGGTTGAAGTTGGGAAATTATTTTCTGCTATTTATCAATGTAGGGAATATTGTCTGTTGTGGTTATAATATTAAAGTTTTTTCTAACTACAGATTGTTCACATAAATGGGTAATAATTGTTAATTAACGAGGATTAACGATTGTTTTGTCGGTAGTGTAAGTTGTTCGAATTGTTCATAACAACAGTACTTACCAGTTAGCCAAGGAGATATCTCTGCTAATCCAGATTTTTCTAGCTTTCATTTGTCACTATCTTCAAGTCAAAGAAAGTAAATAGTAAGTATTATATTTATTAAGGATCTCATTTTCTTTTATGAGAGCATATATTTTGTTATACAATTACTGCTGGTATTATTGTTCTAATGCAATTTTAAATATCAGATACTGAAGGATATATGTATTTCCCATTATTATTAACGTCTAGTAATGTATAAAATTGTATATCATCAGCAACACAGTTTATTCTAATGGAGCTAAATTCTACAACGGAAACGATTCAAAAAAATAAATAATAATTTTATTGTACTGTATCATGAGCTGCGATGATAATATTTAGTTAATTTAATAGTAACTAACTTTCAATTACGGTTCTATATTTCATTCTACGAAAAATCATATCTTATTATTTTATATAATCTCATAATGTAACAGAGGTTTTAATCTATAATGCTTACAACTACTGGTGCAACAAGTTATAATATTTAAGCATATTTTTACATTAGCGTTAGGTTTTTAACAAATTAAATTCTAATAAATATTATCTCCCAAATTATAATACTTACAATATTTTACAACATCTCATTACAAAATGTAACTTTATACCTTATTAAGCTTATATATTTTCTCTTTCAAATCTTGTAAACTTTATAATAAATGTAACAATTTAAAGCTGAGTTGGTTTTGTTGGTTGAATACATGTAAATAAAACGTTTTTTCTCTAAATATGTCCTTGTGATGTTAACATATACAATTTCACATGTTAACTTTGCTTTCGTGAGCTTTCTTCACGATGGCCAACTTGGAATGCGGATCCAATACTGAAAGTTCAGTATAGGGAGGCTCTTTTGTACCATGCAACATTAATGACCATTCTTTAATAAACCCAGTTTGTAGTGTGGTAGAATTAAACTTGGCCTAAAATAGAATGCATTGTTTCTTTTTTAAATAAGATTTTTTTATAAATATGTACGTACCTCAAGCAACCAAGTACCTTGAGGATACTCTCCCCAGGTGTGCGTGGTCATAAATGGCCATTTAGTAAAGCCGTCCCTGGAATCATCATCATTTTGTCTGGTACTTAATATCATTGATCGTGTTCCCATTGGTGACGTCAAAAACAATTCTAAATCGCCTCTTCTACTTGCGTTCAACGTTATCACAGCCTGTACATGTTCCAAATATCTAACTTCAGTGTTGAGACCAAGGCAGGCGTTGGTTTCTATCTTCATAATCAAAGGTTTATTCGATGGAATTTGCCTAAAATTATAGTTGCTAGCGTAACAGAAGAAACATAGCATGCAATATAAAGGGAAGCCTCAGCTAGACTAGTTTTTAGTATATGGTATCATCTCTATTTACCAAGTCTCATTCATTACACCAGCTTCACAATGAAACCGTGGAGGCACTGTTTTCCAACTTTTAGCTAAAGCTACCATTGCTCCAGCATCCAATACACCAAATCCGAATAAGTGATTAAACTCTAAGCCAACACCATTCATCGTCCAATGGAAGCGACCTTTCACATCAAATAAGGAGTTTCTTTTTGATGTTAAAACGGTAAGATGTTGCATATCTCTCCAAGTTAAATTATTGCTAAAAGTAATTTTAATTATATTAATTTTCTAGCACACTGAGAATGTTTTTGTCAGTATCGTGTACTTACTTTGCTTCTAAAGCTAGAGCAAACACTCCTGCAGCTTCAGGTGCTGCAGCCGACGTTCCTGAATGCGTTGTAGTACATTTACCATACAAATCGGTAGTGGCCTGAAATAGTTACAGAGTTATTTTGATATAAAGCGTATAATTCGCATATTTGAGAAGTACGGAGAAGATATTAATTTTCAATAAACATGTTGGCTTCACTACAAAATATCTGCATCTTATTTGCAAATAAAGTGATTTCAAGTAGGTATGACAGTTTGATGGGAAGAGTTGATAAAGGTTTAATACATTTGAATATGCAAATTTATCGGAAGATTTTGATCTGTAGTAATGCATGATAATGACTTCCGTGAAGTATGAATTATAAATAGATATTTTAATACCACAGTTGCTTGAACTACGTTAAAACTTATTTACTTGCAAGAGGTGCATTAGAATCTTAAGACGACTCCTTTTGGATGAAAAATATTTAAATTTTATTCTTCATTTACAAAACCAGATATTATTTTATTGAAATGGTTAATGTTTGGCTATTTTTAACTGTAGTTGGATCCATAGTATACTTCAGTAATAAGTCCTTTTTTAGGAAGTTATTATTTTAGGTTGCAAGAAAAATATTACTATTTAATTAAAAACGTTTACAACACCAGTGATATTTAATCAACAAAGATAGCCACCATTTATAATAAGCATTAAATTATAGAACATAACAGTTTTAGATCAATGCGGAGTTTAGTTAAGAAAGTCATAATCAAGACAGCCGAACAAAAAAAACTCTTTTGATAGGTACAATGTCGCCGAAATCATTAGCCAATTTATCACACACTTTTAAACCAGCTTAAATGTTGTCATCGCTACAGGACAGTGAGTGGTAGCATATGACTAATAAGGCTCACACTCAAAAAGAGATATTCTGTTCTCTATAATGTAGGTCATAGTATATCATCGAGAATCATAGGGAAAGTTCAGTATCTTTCCAGGGGCCCGATTCTCGAATCTCGAATGATGAATGCCGCATGCGACACAAGCCAAAAGTCGAATGAAATGTGCACGACTACGCACATTTCATTCGACTTTTGGCTTGTGTCGCATGCGGCATTCATCATTCGTGATTCGAGAATCAGGCCCCAGAGCTATATATTATAGATATACACGCTTTCGTTTTTCAATGTGTTGGGCTATTACCCACATCCGCATAAATATTTTGAATCTTTATACTCTTTCAGACGTTTTTTTATTGTCACTCATATACCATAAAAAATGCGTAATATTTCGCAACATGTTGTAATATGGCGGGCATCAATTTTGCCCAATGAAGCTTAGAATAGGTCCTTCTGGACACAACTTTTGCGGTATCACTTATAAGTACTTATTATCGAACGACACATAATAGACCATGACAAGGTCACTACTCAATGAAATCTTGTATAAATGAATGTTTTCCTAGAAAAGCTAGATGAACAGAACAGATCGTTCTCTTAAGACAGTACGATTTAACCAACTGTAGGATGTACTCACTGCAGATGGTGGGACAATCACAACTGTACACTCCTTCGATGCCGAGATTTACAGGGCGAGATACTGAGAAAAACATCAATAAGAAGTAAATGGTAAACAATCTGGCAAACGCAATGTTGAAGATCCAAGAAAATCGGCTAGCCATGCATATCATAGATCATAGATTATTTGATCACAGAAAAGCACTTCCTAACCGATTTCTGAAATTCTATAAAATAAGCAGAACATATGTCATTCAGCATTTATTGAAACACCCTGTATACAAATATGTATCTATACCAGTCGAAAGGACTGGCTAAACGGTACAAGTCCACCATTGAAACTATTTTGCTATCTCTTATGGTTTAAAAGTTATCCAGAAAAAAACCAAATTTGGGCCAAATTACAAGGGTGAATTACACCCCCTAAAGTTTAAGTTCCGCAGCAACGGAGAGCGTTCTTGAGTAACACTCCATGGAGTCTACTAACTGACACAGTTTCATCAAAATCTGCGATTTACAGTTTGCGAGGTTCCCTTGTCAGTAGATAACGTAGTGTATGCTACTCTGCAGTTAAGAGATCTAATAAAATATCTGAACTATCTTTTCGGTACGCTTTATATAATATTTAAAAGTTCATTAAAACTAATAAATGCATATGCATAATCATGTTTGATAAATATCTATAAACAGAGTACCTATGTATATTAAAACATTTATGTGTTTGTACCCGCGTATGTATATATGTATATACTTCGGAATATGCTCTTTTGTAAATATTTATTTAGAATAAAATCCAAATTCTGTCACTGTAATAAAAGTAAATATGGTATTAATATTATATGTATATAAGTTGTATAAATAACATTCAGGCATATTCCATTTTAATTATAATACATACTTTGTGACGAGTTGCTATATACACTTTCTAATTACACAATGAAAAGACATAAAAAATTACAACATAATTTGTGCTCAATAGTTTAATTTGCTTGATAATCATAATTTTACTGCAACAACAAAGAAAAAACCTGTTCATTTCTGCTAGCGCCACACAGAAATTGGGATACATATTTACGTTATACCTGGGTACTACTAGCTTTATTGTGTTATTAACAACATTGTCTTTATGCAAAATAGTTTTCCACTTCACAATGACGTAAATTTAATGGTAATATTACGTAACACACAGTTTGCTTTCTAGGTGACCTACTACTCGTGGCGCACTGCAACAATTGAGATCACAGGTATGGAAAATAGAAATAAATATTGAAAGGTTTTGTTGCTACTGATAATAATAATAAATGAAAACATAAAAGCTTGATAGTTGAGTGTAGGCTTTCACGACCGTAATCCATAGTAGATATGTTTTTT
>ML218901.1:45416-60101 GCA_004785975.1 Popillia japonica
ATGGCGCTGTTAATGCTAATAGTCCACATACTCGCAGCGTATCCATCACAATTGCAATCGTCGTCTTCTCCACCATCACCGCTCGCCCACACGTAAATATTCCCCAAGCCGTTTCGACCCTACGCAATTAAAACAGCAAATAAACCGATGCGAAAACGTGATTCCCGAGAGGGAACGTATAGCCCTGCAAGCGACAGCAGTTCGTTGATTCATCATAAATTGGATATTTCTGGGGCGGTACAATTTAATATAAAAAAGTGTAATTACTGGTACCGGATTTCGTTTTAATTGAGATTTTCACCGCGAACGGCGGAACGGAGAGAGCAAACTTCTCGAAAACAATTTTCTACTCCAGTAAGATTTCGGAATTTCGTTCTAAAATATTCGGTATTTTTAGACCGCCGTGCGAAAATAATGAGTTTGCGCTTGTTATTTTCGATACGGTGCCTTGCTTAGAGGGCAAAACCTTATTGAATTATCGTACCTCATTAACTCCCCTAACGATTGCCCTCATCGTTGCATTTCTTGGTCCGTCTACAGTTTTTCCATCGTCAGTTGGTCCCCAAGATGCACTGTAAATATCTATTAAATTCGGTTCGTGTCCCATTGAGTTGGCTTCGATTAAATCTGTCATGTATGGCTGATCCAACATACGGATACCTTTAAAATATTAATTCATTGATACATATACTGAATAAAAAAATAATTTGATTGTTTTTACAAGTACATACAGGGCGAGCAACCGGCTGTGACCACCACGTGACCGCAAAGGTCACAGAAAAAGTGTATTTTTGTTTTACGGTTTACTATCCTGCTTATTGATATGTATTGTTTACGTTTTTCATCTGACATTTATCGTGTTTAAAAGCGCTAGTTTTTACGGTTTCTGCGATTGTCATTAAAGTTTTCGCCTGTAATTTTTTGTGAATATAGCATTCATTGCATAGTAACCCGTCTTTTTAAAGACTGAACGGAACGTTCAATATTTACCTAGTGAAAATGGCATTCACGGATGAACAAGACAGGTTCATTGTAATGGCGCATTTTCCAAGTGCTACACAGGCACAAGACGGATCTTGGTCATACTCTCTATCTACAGTCCTGCACTCAACAATTCACATTGGAATATCCAAATGAAGACATTGAATATGATTGATTTGCACGACATCGTAACATGCTCGTAAAGCGATTTATGGAGACTGGTAGTGTTGCTAAGCGTAAAGCAGTTGGTGCGGCACGAGTGTTAACTGAGAAAGCAATAAATGACATTTCTGATCGTATGATAACTAGTTCCAACAAATCGGTTAGAAAATTAGCTGCTCAAACAGGTATGCACTTGTAAAATAGGTACCTGACTAAAAACATGTATTTAAATTTCTTACAGGGATATCATATGGAAGCTGACCCACAGCCTTAAAGAAACATTTGCATATGTTACCATATAAAGTTACAGTAGATCAACAGTTGTTTCCGCGGGATTTCGAACAAAGGCGAAATTATTGCTTATGATTTAATGAACATTTAAATGAGGCCCAATTAAACACAACTTTCTTGTCCGATGAAGCAGGGTTTCATCTTTCGGGTTATATAAATAGCCAAAATTATCGTACGTGAGCTACAGAAAACCCACATGTTTACAAAGAGACGACATTACATCCTATTAAAACTGGTGTGTGGATTGCAATTTCACGTAGACGCATTATGACACCAATATTTTTCGATGATACAGTTAATGCTGCTCGTTATAGAAATAATATTTTAGAACCGTTCATTAATGAACTCCAGGATGATGACCTCCAGAATGGGTATTCCCAACAAGATGGTGCTACCCCACATACAGCTCATGCTACAATAACATACTTTGAGGACTATTTTGGCGAACGATTAATAAGCAGAGGACGTTGGCCAGCACATTCCCCCCGATCTGACACCGTTAGATTCTTTCTTGTTTGGTCATCTAAAGAACGTAGTGTTTCGAAATCCTCTCCATACTCTTGACGAACTGAGAAATGCTATCACTGCAGCGGTAAATGATATCAACGAAGAAGTTTTAAACAACGTATTTCACAGTATGCAACGAAGAATCAATTTATGTTTGCAAAATGATGGTGGTCATTTTGAACATTTGTTGTAGATGAAATTATTATTTATCTTATTCTATATTTATTTACATCCTCTATAAACATTTTAATAAAAATATTTACCAAAGCATTTTTGCTTTAAATGTGATCTAAAAAACAATTTATTCATAAAAGTAAAAAAATATATACGATATCTCTTGTTTTAAGGTTTAAGTTATAAAACTAACTGACAGATTAGTAAAGTAACATCCTGTACTACCAACTTACCAATGTTGCCATCCTAAAATTTGAGGTCACGTGTTGGTCACATCCGGTTGCTCGACCTGTACTTAAATCTATACTACTACACAAGTTCACTTCTCCAAAGAATAAAAATAAAATTTATAAATTTATTTATTGATTAAAGTATAAATTTATCCCTTATCTTTCATACACTTCTTTTACAGTTCTATATTTGTTATGACCTTTGTATTTAATATTGCCGTTTAGAATACCAAAATAACGTTAAAATATAATTATAAATTTTCAGGTCAATGAATCTAGACAATTGGAGTAACGTTTAATTTAAAATCTCGGTAAAAGTTATATTTACCTGCGATTTTAGAGTCGTAAGCAACTCCGACTCCGCAAATTCCATTATCACGTGCAGCAGCAACTTCCCCGGCACAACGGGTCCCATGACTGTGGTAACAAAATTATGTTTAAATTAGACCGCATCTGACGCTTTAATATGGTAAGACAGTTAAATGAAATCACTTCGTATACAATGACTGAATTCCACACATTTTCTGAGGTTTTAAAGAATTTGAAAAAAAAGTACATACATACATATATGGTGCGATATATTTTATTACACAATTACTTAAACTTATTGTTAGTTGCTAGTCTTACAAGGGAACACCGGCGGGTGTCCCCCTCCGATTTCGATGAAACTACGTATTGAAAGAGTACCTCAAAATAAGAGACACGTTTTTTTTATCGGCGTATTCGCACGATTTTGGGGTACAGCCCCCTCCAAAGTTTGGACGATTTTTCAATGTTTGCAAATATTTCCTAAACTCTAACAGATATAAAATTTTCTTTTTAACATAATTTACAGCATATTGCATGGCCCTAAGGATGGCGTCGTCCGTATTTGCAAAAAGTTAATAACGGGGGACGGGATACCCTATACCCGCCATTTTTTTAACATATCTTGTTTTTCTTATTCATCAAAAGAAAGCCGCTTTTACATAAAATACAATGATGTATAGCAAGAAAATTAATAATTGTAAAAATATAAAAACAGTAATAAAGCTACAAAATTAATAAACTTGTCTATTGATATAAATCAAATAAACTATAACAGTTACAATTTGCTTTCCTTAACATAATTTCCAGCATAATACATGGTCCCAAGATAGATATCTTCACAAAAAGCTAATAACGGGAAAAGGAATACCCCATACTCCCGATTTTTTAGTAATTAGTTTTTTCATTATACATCAAAAAAGATCGCTTTTACATGGAAAACGGTGAGATATAATAAATGTAGAAAATTAATAATAGTAATAATAACTCAAAATAAATATATGTACGTGTCTATAGTCATGAATTTGATATGCACTTATCTACGCATACGTGAGTTTTATTAATTATTCAGTCACATCAGATATAATTGGTAATTTGCATTATAAATTTTACGAGATAAGGCATCTGGTGATTGATCATATTGTTATATTCTAAATTTATTATACATCACCGTTTTCTATGTAAAAGCGATCTTTTTTGGATGATTAATGAAAACATTAATTATTAAAAAATGGGAGGTATGGGGTACGCCGTTCCCCGATATTAGCTTTTTATGAAGATATCTACCTCGGAACCATGTATTATGCTAGAATTATGTTAAGGAAAGAAAATTATATCTGTTATAGTTCATTTTTTGATTTATATCAATAAGACAAGTTTATTCATTTTAAAGCTCTATTATTATTTTTCTATTTTTACAATTATTAATTTTCTAAACTTGTTATACACCATTGTATTCTATGTAAAAGCGGCCTTCTGTTCATGAATAATAAAAAGAAAAAATGTTTAAAAATGGCGGGTATGGGGTATCCCGTCCCCCGTTATTAACTTTTTGCGAATACGGATGACGCCATCCTTAGGGCCATGCAATATGCTGCAAATTATGTTGAAAAGAAAATTTAGTATCTGTTATAGTTTAGGAAATATTTGCAAAAATTGAAAAATCGTCCAAACTTTGGAAGGGGCTGTACCCCAAAATCGGGCGGATATGCCGATAAAAAAAATACGTGTCTCTTATTTTGAGGTACTCTTTCGATATGTAAAGTTTTATCCAAATTGGAGGGGGACACGCCGGTGTTCCTTTGTTAGTGTGGTAGACAACCTCTTATAAAAATGGAATAAATTATTCTATTAAAGTTAAAAATAATTGGTAAGAGGCATAGAGGTATAGAGGTCGTGTAAATATATTTAAAAAAGTGTAGGACCAAGAGTAGATCCTTGAGGTCCACCATGATATATGGTAGATGTAAAAGATAAACTATTATTTAGCCAAACCTTTTCATGGGAGTTTACATAAAAATGAAATTACTGACGTGCATTCCATTACAGCAATATCTCCCAAGCTTTCAGAGTTATACTTGCCAAAGGCTTTTGAAAAATTAAGGAAATTTGTTAACAGTTCTGGGTAACGTATTAATATAGTGTAAAAAATGTAAGCTTGTGTGAATAAAAAAGTGATTTTTAGCGAGGTTATTTAAAAAACACACCAAAGTCTTTGTAGCCACTCGTTATAAATGGTTATGGCAACATTCTTCAATAATAGTAATAAGCTTTATTTCCCAACAGTATAAATCAATTACAGGGAAAACTATAATTACAAACTAGAATAATAAACAAATTAATAACCAAACATAAACAATTATTAAAAAATAGTGTAATATAAAAGCGATACATACGTAGGAACATACAAAAAATACTATTCAAATTGTATTTTTACGGAAGCCATGTTATAAAAGAATTATTTAATAGTTGATGACAAAACATAAGAAAATCAACCTTCAAAACATTCAGAAAACAAACAAAGGTTCTCAAGGATGATTATGGAAGAAATGGTTTTTACTGGTCGAATTTCTAAAAACAAAGATACAAAATCGAATGATTTTATTGTAATGGAAGGTAGTGTACACCACAGAATCGGCCCTGCTAAACATTAAGTTAGTTCTGATTAAAATATCGTCAAAACAGTAAATACAGTAAATTTCTAATATTTTAAGAAGAAGTTTCCACATGGAACTAAGCAAAAGAACAACAGGTAAATTGACCCCAAATTGGAGTTGTCAAATTTAAGATACCTTTAATGGACATTAAAAGTCAAGTCTAGAATGCATTTGGAGACATTTGTAAGTAGATTCCGGGTAATAAAAAGATAAGAGAACAATCTAGAACACAAGAACAAAAACTTGTACCACATTGTGGCAAAATATCGCAAAAAATCGATTAATTCTATAATTTTTTGGATTTTTTTCTTGAGAATTTTGTAGCAGTATCAGACAAAAATGGAGAACATCTTCACCAAGATATTACATCGATCGCGAAACATATACCAGTAAATGGAGCAGAAACATATTTTGATTGTTTTGATGTAGCAGTATATTATCTTCCAAGTAATTATATGTAGGTGCTGCTATACCTATTTTTCATTAATTTCCTGTTATTAACACATTTCTGTGCGTCTAACACAAAATGTGTAATTAATTTTTAATTAAATCATAATGCTATGTAAATTACAAATTATTAACAAACAACGTACAACTACACCAAAGCTATATATGTATAAAAGGAAGTGCTACCAGCCGGATGTATGTACATTAATATTCTAGAAGCATCATGAATTTATTTCTATACCTGTTCTATCAAATCACCTGGCATGAACAATGGTGGCAATGATTAGTAATTAAGATATTCTGTTTAAAATTCAGTAGGTACAGATTTCTTTTATTCTTCCGAGTAAAAAATTATATTTGTTTCAGCATTCGATCATTTCATGCGTTTCATCTACATACAGGGTGTATTTGAAACAAAAGTAAAAAATATTAAGAATGGTAAGATACAATTAGGGTAATTCCGGGAGAGATGCCGGCATGGTAGAGATTCCGATTGCTTATATTTCCGAACGTAGTCATATGTGAGACACGAGTTACGAGCATACACATTCACGTGTCAGTGTCTGTTGAAGTCTATATCGCTGTTGTGCAATCTCCAAACATTTTTAATTGAGAAGAGATTTTAAGTTTCTGTTAAGTAAAAAGTTTTTCTCAATATAAGGTAAGTGTACTGTACTTACTTTATGAATATGCTAGAATAAAATGTATGTCTGTATGTTTGCGTGCTCGTTATCTCAATTGCAACTATCCAAGGGCATTCGGCTCCCGGAAATTCGGGAGAGATGCCGATTTTTAATAGGGTGATATAGCTAACATAGAAGGATACTTTAATTTCAGAAATGCCGAGCAAATACTTTCTAAATTCTTCTTTGCTTTCCTCCACATACCACACACTATTTTCAATCACTGGACCGGTCGTTTTTTAAGTCTTTAAAAGGATCATTTTATCAACTGTTATACGTGGGTAAAATCGAATGTCGAGAGAAGAATCAGTTGGCTACAGTTCGGACGACTCATAGGTGTCGCTTGAGGAAAATCTGCAACTGTTCAAAACGCAGCATCCGGTTCTAAGGCGACCGGAACTTATCCGCTTGATGCGCAAAACATTCCGGATTACGCTTACGGATGTACTGACGTGGGAACCAATGAAGCGCCTGTGGAAGTGTCGTGTCAAGAAGAAGGAGTATTTTCCCGCCGTCAACTTCACACATTGCTGAATTGGCTGAACTGCCAGCAGCCCAAACCGTACATACATAATATTTGTATTCCTTCGAAAATTATTTCTGGCAAAGCCCTGGATATTGTATCACCTGTTCCACCTGCTGCTATGCTAGAAGTTAGGAGAAAAGCTAAGAAAATCGCAGAAATTTTAAATAGTGTAGAAGGCATAGAAAGGCGCAAGAAAAATCAGGAGCGCAAACAAGAGATGGATCTGAAGAAACTAAAACGTTGCAAGAAAAGTGCTGCGACAAGCATCGTTTCGAAAAATGGAAAACTTACTGCGAAGAGGAAAAAAAAATGAACTGGAGTTGGAGGAATCTACTGTTGAAGATTTGGATTTTTCTATTCATGACAGCAGCTCGGACATGGAAAATAACAATGACGCAACCTGTATTGCGTGTGGGGAAGAGTATACCAAGCCAAATACAGCTGATGACTGGATTCAGTGCTCCATTATAAGCAGTGGTTACATGAGCGATGCACGAAATAGCAAAATACGTGTGAAATCTGTGTAAAATTGCTCATTAAAAAGAAAAAGGTATAAAATTATCTCTACCATAACTTTGCGGCACTTGTCCCGTAATATGAGGTAGAGATGGCGATTTACAGAATGTGCGGAAATATTTTTTTATTGTTTATTGCATTTAGTTTAAGAAATAAAGCGTATGTACATACCTTGTTTACCAAATAAATATTCTATCCGACTGCTTTAGTTTCATTATTTCATGATTATGTGGAATTAGTAAACCAAGAAAATATTAAAAAATCGGCGTCTCTCCCGGAATTACCATACGTAGAATATAAATCCAAAAAATTTTTGTTCAATTACGACCCAAATGCCAAAATTAAAATCTCCCTTATAAATAGTAAGATGCGCCCGCCTGTGAATCGAGAATATGTTTTAAGATTGATTTGTGCGTTTATCAGAACATACCTATCAATGCGAACAGTTTTTTTCAAAGATGAAAGTTAATAAATCGAAACATCGTACAAAGCTGACTGATGATGACATGGAAAATTCTTTACGTCTTTGTATCAGTGAAATTCATCCAAAAATCGATGGATTAGTTTACCAAATTCAACCTCAAGGATCTCATTAATTTCGTTGTCGCTATTTAACTTTCGTAATTTGTAATAATTCCAAATTCCACGATTTAATTATAATTTGTACCTATTTTTTCATTTCATTTTCTTATTTTAATAAATTGCATTGTAATAACATTGTCGTATTATTTCATGTCTGATACCTAAATGATGAACACTACTACTACAGAACATGTCAAAGGTTGCTCATACTTGAATTAGAACATGCTTAGTTAAAAAATAGAGCAAAAAACAGAAGTTTTAAACCCATTTTTTGCTCTTGCTTTTTTAATTTATTTTTGAGCTTTTACTGTATTTAATTCTTAGTTAGTTTATTTTGAATTATGTGTATATTACACCACCAATTACATAGCCGGAAGCACTCGATGCAATCAATTATAACTGTTTCATAGATAACGTGGCAGTATCAGTTGGTTTAGCTCTATTGGACATTGAGTATTAGACGGTTGTATAACATTCTGAAATTATTAGAAGTTTTATGACGTAACTGATGGATTAATCTAAAATATTTCTATCTATTTATTATCTAAATATTTATTATTGCAGAATCTGCTGGAGTTGTATAAACACAATTTAGTTAATAAATTATTATCTTTCCTACATCCTAGTCCCCTTTTCGCCAAAAATATTTCATGATTTTAAGTACAGGGTGTATTAAAGCACAACTATTACACGAATTACACAACTGTTAAATAATAGTATACATATGTATATGAATTGAATCTGAACAATAATTACACAAGTACAACACCTACCTGTTAAACCAGTCGTCGGTAAACCTAGGATAGGGATAAGGATCATTGCTGCTAAAATCATAGCTAGCTCTAGCATTCTGTAACAAGTAAGACAACAACTTGCTACTAGTATCACTCTCAAGCGTAATAAACACTTACATAATTGTACTTCAAGTCCGGATGCATATAATCTACCCCTGAAACGAAAAGAAGAATTTTCGAAATATAAACTTTTAAAACTTCTACATACTTAGCAGAAGCTCTTACTTTTTCGTAAAGTTTAACGGGATTCTCGCGTTATTACTTACCGTCGTCCATTATAGCCGTCGTTATGTTTTTCCCTGTAAATCCTTGCGCCCATGCTGCCTCGACGTTGAGATCTAATTTTGCCTTGCCGTCGTTCTGGCCTGTATTCTTCAGGTACCATTGAAAGGAGAAGTAAGGATCGGTGGGATCCTTAAGAGGATCGATGTGCTTTACAAGATTTTCAACTTTAAGCGGCTTATAACCGCGCTTTACTCTTACAAAACCAGGCTGTTGGAGCACGACGTGCACCTAAAACGTAAATAAGACGATGATGATAGGAGACCGGTTTGTATGTCGCACGAATTTGAGACAAAATCCCTAACTTATATTTCTGATTTTATACGCGCCCAGCATTATAACTTTTACTGTAACACAATAGATTACTGATGAGGTATCGTATTAAGTACTTCAGAGGATACAAAAGTTAATGAAAAGACTGAATCCCAAGTTATAATTTTACAGAAATGTTTATGCAGCAACGATTACTACTACTATTGTACCTATGTTTACGTGAGATGACCACGACCAATTGAAATATCACGTGGATTGATTCTTCAGTTTCTCAATATTTATTGGAAACTAGAAAAACTGCAATTACAATTTTTTTAGTGTGCATGCATCATAAACCAATCAAAACACACTCATAAGCGTGCATAATCGAGCGTTTATCGCACGGCGTGCGTATAAAAGTTGCTTGGTAACAGCCAATCCCAAGCGTTTAATAGTCCAGTGAAATGTCGGGAAATGTCAAATGACATATAGGTACCTGTCACTCGATAATATGTATTGGAATTATTGATTATTGATTTGAATTATTATTTGGACTTTGCAGGTATTAAACTTAATTCAGCTTCAGCAGCTAGTTTTTGAATTTCTGTCGACATTATTAATACAACAATGAGGTTTAATAATTAAGTGAAATGTCAAATGACATAATATAGAGACACATATCACTCGAAATGTATTGAAATTATTGATTTGATTTCTTCTAGTTAAAATTATTGTTGCATTTATACTAAAAAATATCATATGACACAGTGCATAATTAGCTTTTAAAGCACTCGTAACGTTAAAGCCTGATTATGCACTAGTGTCATAATATAATATTATTAACAAATACTATACACAAAAAAAATCTGAGTTAATTCAAATAATTTTATATATATATGTAAGAAGAAAAACAATCTGCAAATGCACAAAATTATTACAGTAGAATAAACTTACTAAGATTACTTTCATGACTCTCATGACAATCTTATTAAGCAGATATGTATATGAACATACAAATACCTATTTTAGTACCTACATACTTTCAAAACTTCTCAAGCTCTCTACCGTAGTATTTTATCTAGCTTTATGGCTTCCAGTTGCCCTTAAATCGTGCCTTATTTTACACACATTAAAGGTGTTTTCTGAACGTTTATTTTATTATCAGATAACCAAAGTGTACTGTAATAAAGCTCGTAGTAGGATTTATTATATTCTGGGATGCTGCATATTGGTATGCATTCAATTTTATAACATCTCTCCCTCTAGTATAATATAATAAATAAGATATTGAAGTTCATTCTTTCGCACGAAGGCGAACTCTAACACTTCTAGGCATTCTATTTACTAGTTTCTCCAAAACTGTGCTCCACTGTTCTTGCAAGACTATCTAGAGATCTTTTGCGGCCGTAGAACAGGTTTTGCGGATTCTTCTATCAAATTCATTTCACAACAATTGAAGAAGGTATGTCTCTGGATTTTGAGATGGCCGTACTACTAAATAGAGGATATTTATTTGCTGTTCTTCCTTGTTTCATACTTGGAAGAACACAATCGGATAGCATTTTTGTGGTCTTTCAACGCTGCACAAAAACTTGTTTCCTTTATCCGAATACACTGCTGCAAATAATTGGCGAGCCCACCCTGTATAATCTATCGCCGCATTTTTTACTGAGCGGTTCCGATAGGTGGAAAATGCCGTCACCGACGAAGATGGGCGAAACTGGTGGTTCTTATAGTGGTGTGAGAGTCCAGTAGGTATGTACTTGTATTCGCAGCATAATGATTGATTGCGCTACTTATGCGAGTTTGAGCGAGGAATGTTTGTGGGGACGCACATAGCGGATGTATCCTTCTATGCGCCGTCTCGGGCGATTGTTATCGGCTGTGCAACGGGGACGGCGAGAATGGACTGAAGTAGTACGTATGTGCCTTCAGACGCGAGCGGGGCGGTTCCACGCGACCACAGCACGCGAGGACCGCGCCCTTTTATTCAGCACTGTAACGTCGTGTACGTCGTCCTTAAGGCAACTTGGAGTCGTTTGTGTGGGTATATTTCTTTGGATTTTAGACATACAGTGCTATTACTTTACTATACAACATACCCCTGTTACATCTTAAAATAATCGAGTCAAAGCATTATACTATAGGCAACCCATTATACATACTACCCTAGCGTCAAGAATAATTATTGTTTAGTGTCAATTCAAATACGTCAAATATTTTTTCGCGTTTCAAACTAATTTGCAGTACTTTTTTTATACTCTTCTGTGTTGTGTTTTGAGGGAAAAAAATGCAAATGTGTTTAAACTCTAACAACAGACAAAGAGTAGGTCATTAAATTTATTAAAGGAATTAAATGTTTAAATGTTTTTATTACAAGTATTTTACAAAATGACCGCCTTCTTCATAACCTGACAGATAATAAAAATTTCGTATAGAATTTTTTTTGGTGATGCTCTGAGATTATTGCATACATTTGTGAAAGTGTTGTAACTTAGATAATGGCACAATAGGGATAATAATAATAATAATATTTGACCTATTTCAAGTGACACTAAAGAATAATTATTCTAGACGGTAGGGTAGTATGTATAATGGGTTGCCTATCGTATAATGCGTTGACTCGATTATTTTCAAATGCAACATAGGGATATGCTGCATAGTAAAATAATAGCACTGTATGTGAGACATATCAGCAAAATACTTCAAGTCTCAAGCGTTTCAACTTGATGTTCAATTTTACTTCTCATAGCAGGAACTGTAAGACCCATTTAAGTTTTGATAAATATCTTCGAGAATTTTAGACACTTGTTTCTTCTACATGCATCATTTTATTGAATTCGACGTCACCGTATTTGACAATGTATGACTTCTGGCTATTTTTTGAACCCCAAAAGCATTTTAGAGGGAAAAGGTGTCACTCAAAAGAAGAGATTGACAGTGCTTTTTTGATACTCTCTCTAAAGACAGCTGGTTGAACGCTTTTAAACTATGGAAGGGGAGAATAGTTAAGTGCATTATTGTAAATGGCAACATATTTAAAATAAAATTTTAAAAACTTGTACCAATCTTTCTATTCCCAATAATTGTAGCTTGTCCCTCGTATCCCTCTCAGAAAAAAATAAAATAAAATAACTGTGTACTGAATCTGTAATCTGAAAAGTAAAAGTAATTCAAAAAATTCGAAGAAGCTTTAACAATCTAACAAAATGAAACGAGACATCTCACAAAAGATAGCGTAAATCTTAATAACAAATATATGCGACAGTTAACAGAAAACTTACATCTTACATTTGAATTTTATGTGATAATTAAAATGGAATGACCGTTCGATGAAAATAAACACTGGTTTATAGCTTAAAGGCATGTTCGCGTTTATACTTAAATAATTAATTACCCCGGAGTTAAAGGAGCATTGTCTTAAGGAAAATGTGAAATATGGTTCCAGATTACGTGTTTACGCAAATTAAAAGCATTTACTGATACTTAAATACAGTTATTAATCATCCTACACTTGGGAAGTAGTCGGTATCTACACAACTCGCTATTTCACCTCATGAAAAAGAAAACTGTGTCTGTATTAGCCAAGTTTTTTACGTTTATTTCAGAAATATTAGTACACAATGCAATTTTAGTAGTATTAATTAAAAATGTTATTCTAGCTAGTGCATGAGTGGCCTTGTATGGCTTGAACCGTAATTGAATAAACACGAATTGAAATGTTTAGTTGAAAGACAAAAACGTGCCAAGTACCCGTACATTGCAAGCTTTAATTTTGCGAAACGCACAGATTTGACCTCAATGCACTTTAGAATTGTTTTGACAACAGTCGCCTCAGTATTCTTGTATGAGGTCTTCTGTTTTTTTTTTATTATTCGCCCTTCAATCATCCCTAACAGCAAAAATGTAAGAAATATTTGAATCTAAAAAATGTAGAACGGCATCTATGCTTCAGCCTTTTCAGTTCAAAAACCAGAGCTACTGAAAAATAAACTTAACTTCGAATACATACGTACTCCGACAGAAATTGTGGAAACAATGTTGTATCAAGCATCAGCAGCAAATCAGTACTTCGAAAAGTACTGAAAAGCTTGTAATACTACTAAATTTATTATATTTAACAGAAGAAGTATTTCGTGATAAATGGTAAAGTAATCGGTCAACCAGACCAGATTTGAAACAATATTAGTGCCTGTATAGTTTGAATCCATAAACCACGAAAGACATTAACTATACTCAGTGACATTAGAAGCGTTACACCCGGAAGAAGTAATTAGTTCAACATGATATTTTGGCATCAAAATGAGTACCTTAAAAGCGTGCTATGATAAGAATGTCAACTTTTTATTATTGATACTTTTTTTGCGAAAACAGGTGGTAGCCGATCACCACTTCTGTTTATTAAGGCAGTATGACAGCTGCGCGTAAAACACACATAGGTTATAAGCAACTTAAACCAGTTTACTTCTCTGAGTGTGCATTTGCCGACGATCTCGTGATTGCAGCACCCAATGAAAGAGATTTACAATCAAATTTGATGATATGGGAAGAAGAACTTATGAAAAAGAATCTAAAGATTAACACAACTAAAACAAAAGTAATGGTAATTGGGAAAGAAGATAAAAGAATTAAAATAGTACTGAAACAAGAAGAACTCCAGCAAGTAGACGAATACAAATATTTAGGAACTATACTCGAAAGACAGGGAAATATAGAAAATGAATTAAAGAGAGAATTAACAATGCAGCAAAAATATACTATAGTCTAAACAGGTCACTCATAAGGAAGAGAGAAATAAATAGAAGAACAAAAACTATAGTCTATAAAACCGTTTTCAGACCAACACTAACCTACGGGAGTGAGAGTTGGGTATTAAACCACGCACAAAAAAGCAGACTCCAAGCTATGGACATGAAGTACCTCCGCGCAGTAAAAGGTGTAACCCGTAGAGACATGATCAGAAATGACGCAATAAGAGAAGAACTAGGAGTAGAGCCAATCTTAAGTATTATAAAAAAAAATCAATTAAAATGGTTTGGTCATCTCATCAGAATGGGCGAAGATCGATAGGCGAAACGTATATGGACAACAAAAGTACAACAAAAAAGAACAAGAGGCAGACCGAAAAAATCGTGAAATGACGAAATAGTTTCAATATTAAAAGAAAGAAATACATCCTGGAACGAAGCGGCAGCCATGGCAAAGAAGAAAAAAGAATGGAGTGAATTTGTGCATCTACATTAATAACTTTTGTTTTACTTTATTATTTGTATACCTTACACTTTAGGGTAAAAG
>SMLS01069890.1:0-22801 GCA_004785975.1 Popillia japonica
ATCGGGTTCAATTGTGAGGAGGAGGCATATCTTAAGTAATCTGCAATCTTTTATGACTTCTATTGAACCTAAAAGTGCTACGACTTGTGCATTGGATAAGAACGAACTAGAAGCTTCTTCTCTAAATGTTCCGATTAATGATGAAATTGATTTCAATTATCAAGTGTCACCTATGTCTGTGGATTCATCCTAAAAAAACTTAATTTAACCGATTGTGAGGTTTGTAAATGTTCTTTATTTTCTGCTAACGTAGAACCTCATCAAACAACTACAATGTTTAAGGAATTTGGTGATTAAAATAATCTTCTTTATCCCACTTTTAGTTTGGTATTATATGTTACTAACATTTACTATAGGATGGTTGTCTTGCTAAAGTCAATGTAAATTCCATTCAGAAGAAAATGTTGGTAACTTTGCGGAAGGTTAGCTTTTCATGGTATACTTGTGTTCATTCCGATCATCAAACTTTGGTTCAAGAACAGCTGTTAAATATATCTATGAGTTTAATTATTAGGAAATTTTATGTAAGATTTTATGATGATATTTGTCGGTCTTCTAATGACAGATCTGTTCGAACACCCAAGAAAAATTAGACAGCTGATGCATTTGTAGAGGGTAAGAAGTTTAGGGTTTTCTAGTCTTTTGTGCATATGAAGAATTGTCCTTATTTTATCGAGTTGTTTATTAGAATTTCAATTTATTTATTGTTATGAGTGCATAATTATTTTGTTATTTTTTCAAGATTATATTGTTTTATTTATTAATGTATTTAGTATTCTATGCAAGAGAATTTTATATTTTTTATATACATGTTATTTATTGAATGTTAAATATTTATTTTTTTGGGTTTACCTTTGTTTTACCAGAATTTATTTTTATTTATACACGTAAATACGTATCTGTAATTTCTATATTCATAGATATATTGCACTGATGAGATCAAACAAGATCGAAACACGAATTTAGAGTATATTTAGAACAAAAAAAAGCATTGTACTAATTTAAAAGTGCCGCCATCGCCGTTGTTTACAAATTTAGTTTACCGTATGACTACGGGCGGCGTTGGCGTAGGGGTCTAATTTTTAGCGTGGAATGCGTCACTCTTATATGATATGCTCCTTGATATGTAGGTAGCCTCTACTCTATGCTTTAGTTCGTATAATTAGAAAGTGTCGCTAGTGTACATACATGATTTTTGTTCAGGCCAGTCTTCTTTGCTAATACGTATGTCTTCAAATTCAATCTGCCCATATTTTAATACTAATCGTATCGGTTCCGCAAGTCCTTTTAAGTCAAAATAGGTTAATGTTACAGATGAAACCATACCTACAGTAAAAAAGCAAGTAGATATATTGAAATTATATTATTAGAATATAAACAATACAAAGGCGAACATTTGACCACGGTATAAAAATAACAAAAATTAGAAACGTAATACATATAACCGCCGGTTTGAAATAAAAATTAAACCAGTTGAGATAAAAAAAAATATTATATACATCTTAAAACTCCGTTATACAGCAAAAAGCCGTGGATCCCCTTTTCCCAGCAAAAACGTGAATTACATCAATTACTTAAATATATCTAGAAGTAGCCACCTTTTTCATATTGAACTCCATTACAGCATAAAACTAACAAAATTTATAAATTTAACCAAACATCATGAGAGGCAGTTAAATTTTTAAATTAACTATACCTATTAATATAGATATTTTGTACTGTTCTAAAATAGCAAAGCGCGATTAGAAAGTATTTGGTTTCGTATATTAAAAAAGATTTTAAATGAAAAGTATTTTATCTGCAATTTGTACTTACTTCTTTGTTTTGATAAAACGCCAATATACTTCACAAGAATCCAATCACATTTATTTAATACATCTGTATTAACTATATCTGGAAAATGATGAAAATTTATATAGCCTTAAGATAACAGACTAATAAAAATAAGAAAGGTTTATACGATAAAGTTATTAAATCAATGAAGGAGTATTTATTAGTCTGTCGTATTTCTAAATAAATATTTCTATTTCATTTGAAAACTGACTATGATAAGATAAAATTGCATACGAATATTGAAGTACCAATATCGGTACTAATTATTAAGTATAATATTCTATGGTTTCTAAGAACTCTATCATTATTCTAAAAATGTATACATATTTAGGTGTATAGGTAACACCGGTGACATATAGTTACCTTCAAGTTATTTTAAAATGACTATAAACATTATATCGATTATCTGACCAGAGTTTTGAAATTCGGACAGTAAGAGCAGCTGGATACCTGCATTAAGTTATGAATAGAGCTGGGGGATTGCTGCGGTATGCCAGGATAGTATTCAGGTAAACGCACGAATATTATGACCTTGTTTCGATCGGAGATGTATGCGTGATTTTATTGCTTTATATGCATTCGTTATTTATATCACTTAGGTATGTCAGTTATGTGTACTGTATATAAATAACACACTTACCTTATTTACGATTATTATTGCATAGCGTCAAGTGGATAAGACTGGTAGTAAGTTTGTAGCATTAGATACGTTTCCATATTTGTAGCGCTGAGCGATGTACGCCGTGATGAATAAATGTTTTTATATTTTGAGAAAGACCGCTCGACATCTACGGATGTAACACACGCACAATTAAAATAATCTTTATAGATAGAAACCGAATCTACACTTGCACCATTACTAATTTGTTTTAATCTGGTAAAATCAAAATCATTGTTTATCACACTCTCGAACTTTTCTATTACATTCACATTTTTGTTGTCATTTACTGCGCACAGCTGTGCGTATACATCGTCCAGTATTTGCAGTGACTCCGCTAACGATAATGCAGTATTGCGTGCTTGGGCACGTCCGTCATACTTATTAAATAGAGCTCAACGCAACACACGATCACATTGGCGGTTCACGACTAACTAAAGTGTTTCGCTGCATCGTGTTTATACGCAGGTGCATATGCACTGCATACGGTCCTACCGTACCGCAAACATCCTCAGCTCTAGTTATGAATAACGTTTAATCTTCTAACTATCCAATACACCGATTAACTATGAAACGTTAGTAGTTGTCAGTAGCTGAGATAACACTTTTATTATATAATATAATATAAGTATTTGAATATATCATTGTTAGTAACTTTTGGTAACAAGAGTGTTTATAAAGTATTTATTATATCGATAAAATAGCAGCCAAATACGGTACTCTTAAAATGATCACTGTATATTTTTGACCTCGTGAGCTCTCAAATGACATACTCACAATAGGTAAAGTTTATAATCCAGTTATAATAATTCCTAATAAGTAAAGCAATTTTAAAATATGTCGAAGAGAATTATATACACACCAACACTCACCTGTAATTAAATATCGTGCATCAAGTTTTATCTATGTAGATATGTACAAGCTTTTGTTACATTATTACAATGTTACTGTTTCTACACGCAAATACAGACTTGTATAGCGTATCGTTCCGATGGGTCCAATAATGATTATACTCTGATTTTTTATTAAAGGGAGTAAATTGTAAAATCCGCATCACATTAGGCAAATTAACCTGCCAACAACACTTGTCCTCGAAACACCTATCATTATTGCTAAATATAAATATACATATTTATGACTATGTATGTTACCTAAAGTGTTTGAAATTTGCTGTGTTATCTGTGGTTTCTTTATTGTAGGATTACTATTTTCTTGTATTGTTCAGTATAACTTGCTTTTCCTGTAGAAATGCCCACGTCCCAAAATAGCACGTTTTCTTGGAGGCGATGTTGATAGTCCACTTGTATTAGGCCATGGATCCATTTTTACAGGCAAATGATTGAAAAAAAAACTGATTTTCTTGTTTAAACGCAGTAGAAACACAAATATGCCGTACCAAATTTTGGCAGTGTAAACATGACCGGCAACAAACCAATCGTAATAAGCCTATACTTTAGCGGACAATATTCAATTCACTCACCAATTGTACACTCCTGTACAAGAAACAATTTAGAATTAAATGTAAATAAATCCGCTGCAGTGTACTTAAACAGCAAAACAAATTCAAGCATTTATTTTAACTCAAATAGTAAATCAGTAGGTGCCTAATGTTAGTAAATTTAAGTTCTTAGGTGTAAAGTTGGACGACAATCTGTCATGGAATGAACATATTAAGGAACTAGTAAAAAAACTAAACGCATCTTTTTATATTATGTTAAGTTTGCGGAATAAAGTTGGTATTGGCGTCTTGATAACTTATTATTTTAGCCACGTTTATTCCAGAATAAAGTACTGTATTCTTGCTTGGGGCTCTTCAAAACTACTATTCAAAAGAACACCGGAATATTGTGCAATAAAAGCCTATAATAAACTACCGAACTGTATGAAGAAAACAATTTACTTTTACGCAATACAAGAATGCCCTAAAAGAGTTCTTACTCGATAACTGCTTTTAATCGTATGAGGAATCCTTCGATACGTCCTTTATAATGCTGTCTTGATAATTAGTTTTCCTGACTTGTGCTACGTGTTTGCAGCTATTTTTTATGATTGTTATAGTTATTATTTTTTCTATACATACATTTTATACATATTATTATTGTTTTGACTTTCACCAATATTATGTTTGACAATGCTTAAAACCCTTAACATATTATTATTATTATAATTATTAAGTCTGCCATGTGCTCACATAGTTTGGACATCACAGTACGGGTCAGCTTGACAGCATTAATCTAAATAGAAAATGTCTTTAAGTTGAATAATTTTGAATGCTAATAGTAACTTACCAATATAAATTACAGTAAATCACATATTTTCAATACTTATTTTTTTCGTTTGCAAAAATTTATTGACGGACATACATATGTACACTCTCTTTCTAAAGTAATGTCTCCCCCAGCCAACGGCTTCCTATCAATAATGTCTTCCAATGGACGTACTCTAGCCGTCGGGCGACCTCGGTTACCCAACATTGCTATAACCGAGGTCGCCCGACGGCTAGAGTACGTCCATTGGAAAACGTTATAGATGTGAACCCGTTGGCTGGGGGAGACATTACTTTAGAAAGAGAGTGTATCTATGTACGTATACGTCTAACAACAATCGCCAGCTATACCTCCACCACTTTTCCAACACTGAAAGCACTGAATGGATCTTGGTGACACAATATGTAGTTGGCTTGTATTTATCAACATTAGTAAAGTAATATTGTCTACTCTGCAAGGTGCCGGTCCGGTTTAAAAATGGTTCGAGAATGTTATTGCGATAGTTTTCACCGTTAATATTCTCATAAAAAAATATTAAACCGACTAATCTTTTTCTGGACATACATATATAGCTATTCAAAAACGCATGTTTTGGGATTTTACATATTCATTTAGTTGAAGCCAAGCTTTATCAGTAAAAAATATTTTATTCAAAATGCATACGTACCTAATTCTTTGTACATAATCTAGCCGTTCGTGGAACAGAAATATTATATGCTTGGATCTTCATTGACTATACTTTTTACTTCTTCAATAACATTTTCGTTTTTGAGACGAAGCTTACTTGCTCTTAACATTTCAGTGGAAAAGTTGCGATTGTCAAGAATGAAATTTAGAAATCTTCATGGAAATCTTCTTTGTGAAATACGTTTACCATTCCGACAATAACATTTTACTATACATACATATGCATACATATAGTTTTTGTTCCCGAGTAAACATTTTTGTAAAATAACTCAATAGGTAATGTACATATGTTTTGACTTACAGGGAAATACAGGGAAGTGTCTCTCGCCGATTTAAATGAAACTTGATGGGTTTGTAGACAGAGGCGGTGTAAGAACAACGGTAACTTTCATAGATGTTAAATTGCTCGTTTTCGGGGGCTACCTTTTGCTATTTGCTTTAATATCTCCAAAACTATAAGACAGAACAAAAAGAAGTTAAGACAAATATGTAACTGTTTTATGAACTGTTTTGTGTTTTATATGTAACTGATTTATTTAAAGGATAGCAACAATAGTTTTGCTGTCATAGTTCCTGTTTTCCAGAAACAACCCCCACCCCCTCTTCCATTTTTTAAAATTTAAAATTTTTTATTTGCTGGAAAAATACACACAAGTGATGTAGAATGCGGGATGAGAGTGGCTTTAATATAGAGATACATTCCGGTCGAAGCTTGTCTGCCATTGGAACAGAAACAGTGGAAGCAGTCGTGCAATCAGTATCGTCTATTACACAGAGTTACACAATCATGCCAACAATTTCATTAAATGAACGACTATTATCCACCCTCGTTCTTGTGTTAAAACTAACAACGGGTCAATTTGGGCTAAACGTACAAAAACAACTTTTAGACCTACAACATCAGGAATTCTGACCTCGCAGCATTCTAAAGATTGCTTTTCATGTTTTCTTATCCTGAAAGTTTCTTATTATTGAATTCGTGGACTGGGTATTGTCCTAAGAAGGGAGTATTAACGAACAAAAAGGTTGATATTTTTACAATACCTAAGAAGATAACTTCAATGGCACAGCCTCTAGACGTCTACGGTTTTAGAATATGGAAAGATTTTGTTAGGAGATTTTCAGGTGACGTACTGTGTATAGGATACACACATACTACATAAACGAAAGACAAACATTCAGGTACAATCTTTCACACGTAATCACATCATCACCGAGGTTCTTCAATCTATTTAAGTATGCATGGTATAAAAGTGGATACATCAAAGATCGGCAACCGAAGTTTGAGAATCCTGTATGATTCTGCTTCCCGAAAGATTTACAAAGTACAACCACAGAATATCAAACAATCAGAATTTGCACTCCTTGTCGGCGCTTTTGATCTTTTTAAGACAGATTCAGTGACCTTCAGGCTATTCATGCTATTTTGTGTAGAAGAAACGCAGGGTCGGATTGAGGAAAAATTATATACGTTGACAGGGTGTATTGACTGAAAATTAGATGAATTAGCCCTTGATAAGTATAGATAATATTCAGCTGTTTCAAAATAGCAACTGCGTAAAATAAATCAAACTCATTTTATATTATTAGAATTAGAATTATATTAGAATATTTTTTAATATTAGTAATACGAAAAAACCACAAACGCTAAAGTCAATAACACCTGATAGCCAGTAAACAATGAACAACGCTCGAATAACTACCGTGAAGTATTTTTCTTCTAGAGAAGATGGCGGATTACGCTGCGCACTAAAAATGCGCGTACTTTTCGCGCCAGAAGGAGTGCAAATTCTAGTTGTTTGATATTCTGTGGTACAACACTACGCAGTATTTCTGACAAACCTGCATTTTTTCGTTGTGCGTGGCGTAAGCAATTAGTTTTTTACATTTCTACACAGATTACCATTGTATTGTACTTACGTAGATATATTGTACATAACTACAAAATTCGTATATTATTCTTTCTATAAATTGATTTATTTTATAGCATGGTTAATATACATATATGGTTGAATTCTGCATAACTTTGTGTATTTTTTCCGAAAATAAAAATTTTTTAGCTTTAAAAAAATATGGGGGGTGGCGGTTGTTTCTAGAAAACAGGAACTATGACACTATTGTCGTGATCATTTGTTACTCATAAATTTATATATATTGTCTTACCTTTTTTATATGCCTTTTAGTTTTGGAGATAAAAGCAAATAGCAAAAGGTAATGTTGGCTAATGGGCCGCCCCGCCCCCAAAAACGGGAGATTTAGCATCTATAAAAGTTTCATTTAAATCGGTGACGGACATTTCCCTGTGCTTCCTTGTTGGTTTTACTAAGTAACCTGTTTACTAATTCATGACATTTATAAATTGGAAGCGACATGCGTTTTACAATGCATAACGGACGTAAAGTCTAATTAATCGATTGTGCTATTAGGTACTTCACAACCATTAGCTGGAAAAATATTGCACACTGCCTATTTTAAAATATATAGCGGAAGCACTTGTCTCTGCGGACCACTTCCTTATAGTGTCACTCTACTACAGGCAATCAGTTTCTTGTAATGTAAGTTTTTTTATACTCAATAATATGTGCGTATGTATATAGAAACTCCAAGTAAAAATGAAAAAAAATCGATTCTGAAAATAGTTGTCCACTGTAGTGTCTGTTTCGAGTGATGGTCAAACAGAAAATAAATAGTTGATTAAATAAAACAAAAGTAATAAAAAAAAAAAACAAAAAAGGAACTAAATTGAAGAATGGAATATCTTGGACACAGAAGCAGCAAAAAACGTGGTTTTGGCAGCACAAATCAATATATCAAGCTTTTAAAATTTGCAGCTGCCAAATTGCAAAATTGGAAATTTTGAATCGAAGACGTGCGAACATTGGAAAAAACAACGGAACAACTACCTATGCCAAAATTACACGAAGTGGAGCATAACAGGCAGCCCAGCAAGTTTTTAAGTGAAAATGCTCTTTCTTTCGCGGAAAACAACATTGCTGAAGTATGATTAATGAAACTTAGCGCGCTTTATAAACTTCTTTAGAAAATATCACACAAAAATAATTAATTAACTTTTGTCTATTTTATGATTTGTATAAATATTTCATTAACAATATTATAAGACTTAAAATAAATGTGTTAATAATTATTCTATGTTTTATAAGGGGCCAAATATTTACGTAATAAGGAATATAAAAATATAATTTTTTAGAAATCACTCGTCGGTCTCGAGTCGATCCATGACTTTATATCTGGAAGATCCAAAACGTTTTCCCTGACATCCATCAAATACGGATACTTCCTGATTATATCTTCTCCTAAGAGAACTTGAAACATATCAGTTGCTGTGGTAAAGAAGAAGTCAGCCCAAGTTAGCTGTTAATAGAAATAGTTACATAGTTAGAAAAAAATAAACAACAAGAATACTTATTTTGCAACCATTACCGATGTTGTTGGCTAGTCTGTTACCAAAAAATATGTTATAAACATAATTGTCCATCTTCCAGTAGAAATGTGTTATTAATTATTTTCCAGTAGAAATGTGTTATTAATTCATTGTATTAGTCACTAAAAATGCGTGTCGATTTGTTAACTAATACATGTAAAATTAATCATGCGGAAGAGATGCGTTAATATCAAATAGAATGCCGGTGTTTCTCAAGTCTCGGATTTTTTGGCTTATGTCAGGAAAATAATTTACAATAGAATTAGGATGCTTTCTGATCGTGCGATATCTGGTCTTAAAAATGGTATTCTTTACATATACTTAACTCAATTAACAAAGTTAATGACTCGTTATTCCACTTAAAATCCGACATGTTTAAATAGAACATGAATTAGCGCATTAGTTGTTCCTGTCAAACTGTACAAACAGCATCGGTGTACAGTTACAAGTTACAAGTTCTCCACACCACAACAAAAATTTGACGAATCACCACATGGTTTACAAGTGTTCCTTGTTTTTCTTTAATGTTTGCCGCTTATAATGGCAACCTGGAACCCAGCGCATCATTTAGTTTTTGTTGCGGGTTTTCAAGTTTTAAAAACTAAAATATCGTTAATTATGACACATGGAAACTTAAAAGTCTCCCTCCATCGGATTGTCGGCATTTAAAGTTTTCAAAAGCAGCTAAATTCGTGTTTTTATCAAAAAAGTAAAGTGTATTGCGATTAGGTAAAATTTACCTTTCCTGCTACTAGAAAACCATCATTTTTTTCAGCAATTTTATTTAGCCTCTCCAAGTAAAATGGTATAGTTTCCGTTAAATGCGTCGTCTTCAGTTCTTGTCTCCTTTTTTCGTTCTTTTCTTCATAAATACCGGATAGTTCTAAAAATAACATAAAAAGTATTAATACTATGAAATCCTTTTTATTTTTAACATCCCAATAAGTTACTAATTATTCATAATGCTATCAAATGAGGGGCAAAACTTAGGAATATGAATATATAATATACAATATAAATAGTAAAATAGTGAAAACATCGAAGGTCTTTTTTTGCAAAAGATTTTAAATGGCATTTCTTTTCGTCGAAAGATTTTATTCCCTACGGAATATCGACAAATGGGTGATATAATTCATCAAAAGCTTTCTATCAGGAAATGAGAGAACAAATCCAATAGTTGCTTGACTATAGTCTATATTAGGTAGGTATGTACTGAAGAGGAATTAAAACTGACATTACAACAAAGGTAAAGTCAATTTTGCTTTAAAGGTAACGTTTTCGGAAATAGTTACATCCATTGCAATTTCAAAATATTATATCATATTGTCGGCAATTAACAGAAGTGTACCCTTCCGAAACGATAGAATACTTCAAGTGAAAACATGCCGTATTTCTTTCATATACATACATATTTTTTTAATATCCATGGACTGGTATCAAAATATTGACTCGCTGACAATGAGTATGTGTTAATATAAAGAATAGGGGGTGAAGTACTTGAAGAATCAACGATATCTTAGTCATGACTGATTGTATGTGGCTGTCCAAGGTGTTCATATTTCCAAAGTTTCATAATTTTTTGAATTTCCGGGTTTGGGATCTTCTCTTGTAAGTATAGAAAATATCAGTTCGTTGGCGTCATTAAATTTGGACTAATTTTGGTCGAACTGAATATAGGCTCCGGGGCGCATTATAAAAGAAAGGTTAAGTATAGGTATAGCGTCAAGTATAGGGCAGTTTTAGTTAAAGTCTAGATGACCTTTAGGGTGGTTGACACGTCGACTTAGTAGATTTTTTATTTAATGTTTGTGCATTATTTGAACTTTTTATATTTAGTTTGTTGTATATTGTATTACATACCAACATGTGAAAGAGAACCAAGAAATAACAAAGAAAGTTCCTATACATACGGATCGATGTCCGATTGCTTTTTGTTTTCCAGTTATAAACTATTTTTTATATTGTTCTTGTATTTTACTTTTACTTAGGCAATAAAACATGTTTTTACATGAAACAAAGCATTTGGTAAATGTGAAAGCAATATTAACTTAGTTTATTGAAAGTTTTCGTTCAAAATGGTGCGCTATACTTTTGTGGAATACAGGGACATGATCATGTGTTACGGCAAAGCTCGTTGAAATTCTTCCGAAGCTCAACGCATCTATCGAGAGAGATACCCATTAAGACAAGTTCCATATGTTAGGATATTTGTTGACTCCATAGGCGTTTGGGAGAAAATGGTTGCTTTAGAAAATCAAAATATGAATCTGGGGTTAACAGAACTCGTCGTACTGTTGCAAATGAAAAAGTTATTTTGCAAATAGTAGAAAACAATCCTAGAATAGGCACCAGAAGAATAAGTGCAGCTGTACCGAATGTCAATCGTGAATCTGTTAGGAAAATCCTGAAAGAACAATTTCTTCAACCATTTCATTTCCAAAAAATCCATCCCCTAAAGGACAAAGCTTTCTGTCATTAATTTTGTTTACCGATGAAGCAGGTTGCAGTCTCGATGGCATTTTGAATATTCACAATATGCATTATTGGAGTGATGAAAACTCTCATCAGAACGTAATACGGAATCACCAGTACGGGTTTTCCTTTAATGCGTGGACAATTGACAATTCTCTAATTGGTTCATTTTGAATACCCAGACGATTGACAGGTGGACTCTATCGAAATTTTCTGTAAAATGAACTGAATACTTTATTAGATGTTCCGTTGAATATTATAAGAAGAGTGTACTGCATGCATGACGGAGCGCCAGCTCACTATTCTAGGAGAGTAAGCGAAATTCTACAACGAAAATTTGGAAATAGGTGGATCGGTCGTGGGGGACCTGTACCATGGCCAGCTCGGAGACCCGGTCTTAATCTCCTCGGATTTTTCATTTCGGGGATTCGCGAAATATGAAATGTATTGCGCAGAAATAAATAGTAAAAGACAATTATGGAACAGAATTGGGGAGTCTGCTGATAGATTTCGTAATAGTGCAAAGATGTCATTAACACGAATATTGGAAATGGGTATTCAGGAACAAGGTCACCAATTTGAACACCTTAAGAACTAATATCAATCTGATATTTTTTAATGTTGTTTTGCTTAATAAAGTATTTTGACTTCAACAGCAACTTGAAAACAAAACGCAATCGGACATGTGTGTATAGGAACTTTTTTGTTATTTCTTGGTCCTCTATCACATGTTGCTATGCGTTGTAGTTTTTTCTATGTCATATCTGTATATGTTACATTGTTATTACGCAGTCAAAATACGAAAGTCTCCACAACTATTCGTTTATATTGATAGAAATGACGTATTCTAACAGATTAGATATGTTATATGCATTGCATTAATATATAAATGTAAAAGAAACCGCTCATTCAGATAACTGAACCATCAGAAAAAAAAACTCATTCATATAAATTTTTACTGTAATAACTGATAAGTTATAGCATAGAGCAGAATTGCACTTACTTATTCTTAGGTCGTTAATTGTGTCTACCATAGCATCAATTTCAAGATCTTCCCAGATATTGTCTCCTGTTAATCCAACTTTTTTCGCAACATATCTGGCAATGGCAATGCTTTGTGAAACAATCTTTCCACCCTCTTCATAAATAGGAAGTGTGCCAAACGGCATTGCTGAAATTATTTGTAAATTCGGTGCTTTCGATATATGTATTAAAGTAGTAAAACATGTACATATATACTGTTAGTAGTTATAATTGAGGGGTTCTAGATTCATTTGCATAATTGAGTGGTTATTGGTTCCTTCTAAGACGTTTTATTGGCATCTTAAGACGTTTCTCAAGACGTTGTATAGGCATCTCAAGACGTTTTTCAAGACATTCAAGACGTTTATTGGCATCTTGGCGTTTCTCAAGACGTTCGTGGTTAAATTTGCATAATTGGTTGTGATTGATTATTGGCGCGCACGGTGCATATTAATTAGGTTTCGCGATTGATTATTGGCGCGCGGTGCATATTAATTAGGTCGCGATTGGTGCTCGCGAGGTGAGTATTTGTGTAATTAGCCTGGTGAAGGGTGCATATTAATTAGGTCGCGGTTAGTGCATAGGACATGTAGTGCATCTTCTTCGCAGAAGGGGCGAGATGGGTGATGGTACGTGAGTATTTGCGTGCATATTTAATTAGCCTGGTGAAGGGTGCATATTTAATTGGCCTCGTGCGTAGGATTTTCATGCAATAATGTAATTAAAACACACATAGATACAGCTCACATAAAGTATATTGATATTATAATTTCTTATAATACATTTTGTATATACCATTAAATTAACATTTTGTAATGCACATAGCATGTAGTGAAACACACACATACACATAGATACATTGATATATTTTCTTATAATACATTTTGTATATACCATCCCTTAATTAGACAATGGTTTGATACTTTACAAGTTAAATTGTACGTGTAATTTTATAATTTTTAATATTTCAATGTAATCGTTTGGATTATTCGATGGCCACAGTCCGCTGTCTGGACCTTCCTTCCATCCGGCTTCTTTCTTGGCTATGTTTTTCATAATCCATACCATTATATCTTGGTGTGATGATCTGCTTCCTCTTTGGAATTTGAAATCGTAGTTTTTCTTTCCCCGGGCGAGAAAGCATTTGCTAAGAAAGTTAGGATCCGCAAAGTAAGCTGCATCACACATTAGTTTGTTAATGTAAAAATGTTTGTTTTTGTAAGAACCGAGGAAGTTACTGATTGAGTATGTTTTTTTACTGCATCCTTGGAAAAGATTTAAGACTGCGTATGTAGTATAGTTTATATCTGTAAATTTAGTCAGTCCAGTCAGTTGTGTGACAATACTTTTAATAATATCCATTTCGATTACATCCTGCGGTAGCTGTTGTAACACTTGACTGGCTAAGCGATCCATTTCTTCAGCGGCATCGTATATAATTTCTATGACTTCGTTAGTGGAATTTCGCAATATTTCGTATGCGAGACGTGATTGTGGAATGAAGATTTTAGTAGCGACGTAATTGATTCCCCCAACATTATTATCGCGTACCTTTTCAAATATAATAAATAGGACTCTTCAAGTGTACGGTAAAAATCTGAGTGGACAGACATCCTTACTGCAGCGAAGCTACTCACTCACTGACTGTGCGCACGTATCCCCAAGGTACCAAATCGTTGGTGAAGTAATTGATGTTGCGCTTGTCATCGTAGGGTTGAAGGACGAGCTTGTTTGTTGTAACTCTCGCTAAACTATGTAATTTCGATTTAATTAGGACTTGATTCGAATAGAATTTAGTATGTTCGGTTAAACAATCCAAATAGTTTTTAAAGGTAATTTGCCTTAAACTGGTACGCGTGATACCTTTTACTTTCTTAAGTTCGTTGTCGTCAGATGTTCTGTAAGCGTAAACTTTTGAACGAATACCAACGAATTCAAGCATTAATTTGCCCCCAAGCTTGTCCATCATTAAACCGATAATCTTATTATTTAAGCATGGTATATTGTAAATGTTGTCATGTGCATAGTTTGATGTGTCATAGCGATAACTATCGCGTTTTATTATTATTAATAATAATAATAATAATAATAATAATAATAATAATAATAATAATTCATGCCTTAGCATCCCCCAACAGCTTGCGCCAATTACAGGGGGCATCGGCTGGCCATGAGTTATTATTACGCCTGCGGCTGTAGACCGACTTAAGATGTTATCTTTCCGCATTTGCCGTGGAATTTGGGAAACTACAGAAAACCAAATTCAGAAAGAACGCATCGGATTCGAACCCGATACCACCAGACAGTGAAGCGAGCGCGCTAGGCACTGCGCTACACAGCTGGCTAATAAATATGGATCGTTTTTGAAACTGTAAATTAACGAAACTGTATCGGTAGGTATACAGTAGTGTTGCGTCTATTTCTGCCTTTATATAGTTGTAATGGAAATCGTATAATAACGTTTTTGATATATCTAGTACGCAAAAGCCAATGTAAGGCTGAAGGAAAAGTTGTACAAGGAGTTTAGCTTGCGTGGAACGTACAACTGGACGACCGTCTTGGACGAAATAACTAAACAGTACAACAACACAAAACATCGGACTATTGGAATGAAACCGAAAGATGTAACGGCTAAATCTAATTTACACGCTCACATCAAAGTAGTCGGAAAGCAACAGAAATTCTCGTTAAATGATGTCGTCCGTATAAGCTAAGTATAGTCCGTATAAGTCTATTTTCGATAAGGGATATAGGCACACCAAATTGGTCAACCGAGCTGTTTAGAATTGCTAAGGTGAAACTAACTAATCCCGTAACTTACTTGTTAGAAGATATGAATGCTGGTCTTATACTTGGCAGTTTTTATGCACAAGAATTACAAAAAGCCAAACATCAAGATGTCTATTTAGTTGAGAAAGTTCTACGCAGGAATGGTAATAAAGTGTATGTAAAATGGCTCGGCTTCGACAGGACACACGCAACAGTTGGATCGCTAAGAAAAATATCCTATAATACGCATGCGTCAACTTCTCTATAATTATGTATAGATTCAATTGAATTAGTTCAGTTGCATCTTCGACGTCATAATGTCTGTACTTATCATTGATGTTCAATACAAGTGCAGCGACTTCATATGTAAAGAGCTCGCTATAATTTGCCTATCAGAGTGTTGCGTAAAAATACAGTAAGTTTTTTAAAATTCCTATAAAATTTGTACAACTGCATCAAGACTGTCAAAAGCACATTATTTTTGCAACAGAAAATATTCACGGCCTTACATGGGATAGTTACGACGATGGCTCTGAATCCAACTCCTATACATTAGCATCTCTTATAACAAGTATTGAACCCCCACAAAATACTCGTTAAAGGATTGCAGAAGAAGCATTGGATTGAGAAGATAGTACCTTCTACGTGTCATCTGTTAAATATTTCTATTAGCAGTAAACATAGTTTTATAAACACTTATTCCTTATTTGCATAGCTGTATGAATACTTTTGCTGCTCCATGTAGATAGTAAACTGAGAAACGTTAAATAGATACTATTTAACAAATTAATTATACTTTAGCCAGTTAATAGTTATTATTATTAGATAAAAAAGGAATTTTACGAATAAATTCAACAAGTACGTGTTTTCACAAACTTTGAATCGGAGTTAATTCAGCACACGGAATTTTCGTATTTATAAATGTTTTTTTTATGCTGCGGTAGATCAAACGCATACATATGAGAGCCATAAATCGAAAGAAAGAAATATTTTGATGGGCGTTACAAACAACAGCTGGCTTTTTTGTAAAACCAATAAGGTGTCTGGACCGTTATATTGCGCGTGGGTAGATGGAAATAAAGGTCCAAAATAAGGACGAGAAATATTACATTGAATGAACCATCAAGTTATCAATGATAGTACCTACTACCTGTGACGTAATAAATATTGAAGATGGTGGTTGTCCCGCCCTATCGCTGCTCAAAGACAACTGGAACCGTCATCATTGTTCACTACATGCCAATAATGAATTACAATGTGCATTGCAAAATGTTAATTTAATTAAGGAATAGTATATACAAAATGTATTATAATAAATTATATCAATATACTTTATGTGTGCTGTATCTATGCGTGTTTTTATTTCCTCCTCATATCGCGTACAAATAATCGTACGTTAAAAAGTACAGATGTTACAACGGGTTCTCATATCGCATTTAACAAATGTTGTATCATAGTCGCTTGATGATGATGATGATGTTTTTAGGGGTCGACGGGTAATTAATGCACCTCGTAAGCGACAGCAAAATTCTACACACGTTCCATATTGCACAGACCACCTGTTGTTGGTGTTCAACATACCTTGTTAAATTGTGTAAATACCGTGTGTTTTAATTACATTATTGCATGAAGATTCTACGCACGAGGCCAATTAAATATGCACCCTTCACCAGGCTAATTAAATATGCACGCAAATACTCACCTACCATCACCCATATCACCCCCTCTGCGAAGAAGATGCACTACATGTCCTATGCACTAATCGCGACATAATTAATATGCACCCTTCACCAGGCTAATTACACAAATACTCACCTCAGGAGCACCAATCGCGACCTAATTAATATGCACCGCGCGCCAATAATCAATCATAACCAATCGCGAGATCTAATTAATATGCACCGCGCGCGCCAATAATCAATCACAACCAATTATGCAAATTTAACCGCGCACGTCTTGAGAAACGCCAAGATGCCAATAAACGTCTTGAATGTCTTGAAAAACGTCTTGAGATGCCTATACAACGTCTTGAGAAACGTCTTAAGATGCCAATAAAACGTCTTAGAAGGAACCAATAACCAATCAATTATGCAAATGAATCTAGAACCCCTCAATTATAACTACTACTGTTCTAAATGATATTGTTGTACATAATAGAAGAAATAAAATGCTAAATTATTCAGTTTTTAAATTACCTTTGCAACGTTTTCTTATGATACAAATATTGCTATCAATTGTCAGTGGCGTCCGTGAGTTGAGTTATCGTTTGTTATTCAACTACGTTTATTATTTTTCATTCGTCTATTAAAAATTGTTCTTTTTAGAGCATTTTCTTAGAATTGTTTAATGCTTACCAATTTATATCAAATGTGCCTATACATCTCAAGCATACTTACTCATAAAGCAGCCTAGGAAAAGTCTTACAGGGCTGAACAAAATGCGTATTATCGTAGAGGTGTTCGAATACAAAATGGAGAATCGTCGTAATCGTTACAATCCTGTATATAGCAGTTCAGGGAAGAATATCCTGATTGTTTTTTTCTTACAAGATCTTTGCACAACGTCGAAATAGAATTATAGATCGCTTTGAAAACAAAAATTGTATTGCAAAGGCAAGACAACTAACGGCCATTAGTCCTAACAAACGAAGTGGTTGATGATTGAGTGGATTGAGATGAGCCCCACGCTCAATTCAGAAACTAGCTGCTCAATCTGGTATAGAGAATTAATGAATCTTTATAACTTTTTGCTAAAGATTTTATTTTAGATTTGTCATATGGTTCTGCCAGAAAAATATTTAAAAATTTACATATGCGTCCATATAAAGTGACCAACCGCGAAAGGTCGATGATGAGCACAGAGTTCAGAATTGTCACTGGTTTAATGACAATCTTAATAATGACATTTTAAGCATTACATTTATGTCTGATGAAGCCTGGTTTTATCTATCAGGCTATATTCATAGTCAAAACTACAGCACATGGCAACAGAAAATCCGACAATTTTGTTGAAACAAGTTTAATTTTATTAAAAATTGGAGCGTCATAGAAATGGCCCAATATTTTTTAATGATACCCTCACTGCGGAGCGATACCTACACAAATACTAGACATCTTCATAAATGAGTTATATAATGATGAGCTACAAGAGGACTATTTCCAACAATATGGGGCACCACCGCGTGTAGCCCATGATACTATAGCTTACTTTGAACACCGATTAATTAGTAGGTATCGTTGACCACACGCTCACCAGACTTAACTCCATTATAATTCCACTTATTCCATTATTTACAATTTGAACTGTTGTTTTTCTGGGGGAGAACCTAAGAATTGTAGAAAATGATCATCCTATAATACACGTAATTGAGTGATTTATTGTGACTACCTACTGTCATTAAAATGATCTCTACCACAAAAGAGTTTTTGTTTTGAAAAGTTCGCGTCTTGCCGCTGTCAAGCTATGCCAGCAGTAGTGGAGATCGCAATAGGAGTATGACTTTATACAGTCCCAAAAAATGACATAATTTATTCATTAACCCGCACACATTTTACCAACATGTAAATAAATTAATAAGACGCCCTATATTTCAAAAAGTAAATGAAATAACAAATACGTTTTAGGTAATAAGTAGCGTAGCTCGGCACAGAATGCAAAGGCCGTGTGCAGACCAGCGCATTATGTTTCATTTAGCTTATTGTTAGTAAACTTAGGGTTATCTTCGGATTGATGTAGCTGCTGGAAATTTAAATATAATTAGTAGACTTGCAACGAATAGTATATTCGGCCGAATACCAAATACCGAATATTCGGCCGTTTTCATTGCCGAATAGCCGAATATTAGGCAAAAGTAGTTATTCGGCTAGCGCATGAATGAGAAAAAAAGGAGTAAAGTACTACCTGAAAATGTAGAGATATTAGTTCTTCTGAACCATAATTTTCCACCTCTAAATTTTCATTACGTAATTCAAGTGCATAGACATTTATTTGATCGTTTTATGTAAATTTTTATAATGCGGAAGTTGTTTATGTACTGATACTACTTTAATGATTACCAGAAAAAGATATTATAAAATTAGTATATGTGACCTGGACTACGGAAAGGTACATACCTATCGTTTGAAATTAAGTTTGCGAGTAAGCGGCTGTTAAAGATAACAAGTCGTGTGCGTGCGTCGCGTTTGCATTTGTGCTTCTACCTCTTCTTTTTTTCGTCTTACCCTTGGCTCTCCACCTCTCTTTAGACTTCCACTATACAGTGGTGCTTTTTACAATATTTTTTTTTGTAATTTATTCAAGTAATTTCCTCTAAATAGATAATTTTGTGAACGTTGAACGGATTTTTATAATTAATGTTGAACTTTAAGGATGATTTCCAGCAAAAGTTTCAAACTTAGGAGTCTGCGGTTTGTTCCATTGAAAAATACATTCAATTTTCTACAAATTTCGGTCAAAAAACAAAAATTGATTTTTCCAACCATAGGTACCTTTCCATAGTTCAGGTCACATGTATTTTTATGAACTTCTTGTACTTATCTTATTTCACTGTGCGGAACTCCGCAAGAAGCTTAATTCAGCCCTATATGGAATAAATATTTTGAAAAAGTGTATTGGTATGTTTTCTCTTAAGTGTTTTTATTTCGCACAGGTCGAGTCGCGTTTGCGTTATGCAGTAATCTTCTGGGGTTCATCTACCTACTTCAATAACATCTTTTTACTGCAGAAGCGCCCGATTCGCTTGATATGTAATGTTCCACACAATACGCCATGTCGGGATCTATTTCGTGAACTCGAAGTACTAACTTTACCCAGCCTCTACTTATATGAACTAATAATGTTTCTGTCAGCCAATGAAGAAACCTTTGTCCGTAATAAGGACATTTACAGCAACATGCAGATCCGCTCTTCCAATGACTACTCTTTTCCCATGCACTCTTCAAAATTTTTTGAGAATGGTCCCAGATATAAAGCAATACAGGCCTATAATGCACTGCCCTCCGATCTTAAAGCCATATCTAGTACTACTTTATTTAAACGTAAACTGAAAGAGTTTCTGCTGGTGGAGGCCTTCTACTCAGTGCGCGAGTACCTGTGTAGATAGTAATGTAATGTAGTAGTCGCATAACATTGTGGTAGTATTATTATTATTTTAATGTGTTTGTGGTAATGTCCCATATACATTAAGTATGTACATATTTAATACCTATATATACAGGGATTTCAAACTTAAGTCGGCACTATTACTAACTTCGTTATTATTGGAGCTACAAAGTTGGTTAAATAGTCAAACTAGTGTAGTTTTTCAAGCAAATTACAATGGAATTTTAAAAAAAATTATTGACGTACTGGGTCACGTGATATTGTGAAAAACGTAATTTTTTTAAATGGGACACCCAGTATACAGTTCTCGCGGTCGACAGAAAAGTTAATTCTGAACAAAAACTTTCCTATGAACTTTTATCCTAAAGTCAATCATAACAGAGTTATTGATGATTGTTTTTACAGAAACTAAAAACAGTATTGTTTATTTTAAGTTATTTTATTAGTTTCGAAAATAAAAAAAAACAAGAAATTTTAAATTCAGAGCAGATGCTCAAAAACATCACCCTCTTGCTCCAAGCACTTTTGAACCCGCCTGTTAACGCTTCTAGTAGCCTTAGCAATGATTCTACCATCAATATTATTGATAGCATGGCTGATGCTTTGCTGGAGATTTTCAAGAGTATCATACCGTCTTTCATACACTGCACTTTTCACAAATCCCCAAAAGAAGAAATCCATAGGTGTTATGTCCGGTGATCGGGGAGGCATACGAATAGGCCCGTTAGTTGATAGATATCGGCCATCAAAAAGGTCATGTAATAAGTTATGAATTTGGCGAACATTATGGGCAGGAGCGCCATCTTGTTGAAACAATATCTGTTGTCTATCCACTAAATTCAGGTCATCCAAGAATTCTCCAAGGGTAGCGGTTAACATTTCGACATACCTATCGCCAGTTAATGCACCTTGATAAAATACGGGGCCTACAATTCTTGAATCAATCAAGCCACACCAAACATTAACACTAAACCGTCTCTGCGGATTACAAGGACGGAAAAGCCTCGGGTTTTCTCGACTCCAATAGTGGCTGTTCTTCCTGTTATACATACCCCTGTTGGAGAAATTTGATTCGTCACTCCAAAGAATCAAACGCCAAAAATTATGGTTAAGTCTAACTTGATTAATGTACCACTGACAAAACTGAGTCCGTCTTTCTTGATCTCCCGGTACCAGCGTCTGAATAGGTCTGTATCTGAACGACACAAACTTATGTTTTTTTAGAATATTGTGAATAGTTCCCAAAGATAGTCCACTTTCTTCCTTTAAATCATTAATTGCATTATTAGGATTAGCTTCAAAGAAAGCTAAGACGTTAATTTCAGTTGCTTCACTTATTATAAATTGTTTTTTGGTTCTAGTTTTCTTGAACACATTTTCATTTGATCGAAACTTACGGTACAAAAGTAAAAAGTACCTTCGATCTGGCAAGTTGCGCGTAGGAAATAAAACACCGTAACGTTTACGAGCTTGCAGGGAATTTTTATTACAAACGATGTAACATTCCATCATATCATATTTTTCTAAATGCGTGAAAGGCATTTTTTCATCAATAAACACAAAATGTTAATTGCTTACTGACAGAGGTTTAATGCAATATTTCAATGTTGATGACATTTGCAAAACAATCGAATTTTGTTTATGAAATAACAGCCACCTTGGCAGATTTGAAAAATCATCAATAACTCTGTTATTATTGACTTTAGGATAAAAGTTCATAGGAAAGTTTTTGTTCAGAATTAAATTTTCTGTCGACCGCGAGAACTGTATACTGGGTGTCCCATTTAAAAAAATTACGTTTTTCACAATATCACGTGACCCAGTACGTCAATAATTTTTTTAAAATGCCATTGTAATTTGCTTGAAAAACTACACTAGTTTGCCTATTTAACCAACTTTGTAGCTCCAATAATAACGAAGTTAGCAATAGTGCCGACTTAAGTTTGAAAACCCTGTATATATATATTTTGTAACTATATGACAATGTCAATACCATGTTACATAGATGAACGACAATAAATCTATTCTATTCTATTCTATTTTCCTGATATTTTTTCCACTTCTTGGTCAATTATAACACTCTAATTAGAATAAAATTGATCTTTATTCGAATTAGAGTGTTGTAATTGACCTAGAAGTGGAAAAATATCAGGAAAATAAGATTATTATAAAATAAATATATTTTTATTCTATCTATTACCTGACTACAACAAAACATCTTACTTAAAAGTATTCGGCCGAATAGTACCTTGATATTCGGTATTCGACCGAATAGGATAAAAGTGGCCGAATAGTAGCGGAATATTCGTTGCATGTCTAATAATTAGCCTTATTTCGGTGTGCCTATTGTTTTATTTGAAGAACTTAGCGATGTGTTATTACATTCAGGAATACACCGCTACTTGTTCTGAGACATACTTCGATTAACAATGTCGCTTTACATATGTATCCTACATATGTACTTAAATTTCAACGTGTATATGTTACAGAAAAAGTAGATCCTCCAGTAAGAGTTGACTCTGCCTAGGTAAAGTCAACTCTTACTGGTCT
>SMLS01069891.1:0-47912 GCA_004785975.1 Popillia japonica
TTATCTACAGACAAAGAAATTCAGTGATATATAGGATTATGTTTACAATATAGTGGACAATTTAAGATATTTGGAAATGTAAATTTATAATCATAACAATAATGCTCCTTATATCAATGTATTTTTTTGTCAAACTCTAACAATTCTGTTCAAGGACTAGGGAAAAACATGGCAAAAAAACCTAGTCAAGAGCTTAATTTTATGAAATTCAGGCGTAATTAGATGATTAAATTATTATAAATAATACTTAAATTTTCTATATCTGTTCTAAAATTGACCGCGTTATTTTCTTTTTTTAATGTCTATCATTTCATATATTAATCTTTTTTTATAACTATTTTCTTTTTTTAAATCCTAGCATTTTCAAAATGAGTTATGTCGTAATTCTTTAGAATGCTTAGACAAAGCAGTTTCCGCGGTTATGTTATGCGTTACAGTGTATTGATGATTATACAGTCGTTTTTTTTAAATACTGTCTAGTTTGCCCTACGTAACTTTTATTACAGTCTTTGCATTCTAATTTATATACGATATTACTTTGATTATCTTTTTTAATCTTAGTTTTTAAATTTGTAAATAACTTTCTGTTATTGTATGGTGTAAATGTAATGTTTATATCTGATTTTTTAAATTCGTATTTAATTTTATCACTTCAGTCGTTGATGTATGGAATTGTGTGATATATTTTACTATTTTGTTTAGTGCCTGTGTTGTATATTTTATGTATTCGTTTTTTTTATTAATTTTTCGTAAAATTCTTTTGGATAACTATTTTTGTCCAAAATTGATCTAACTTTGCTTGAATTCTCTTTCCTAAAATCAGGATGTGCTACTTTAATAGCTTGGTCAACTAAACTATTGATTACGCTTTTTTTAAAATTTACGGAAGTGTTTGAATAGTAGTTTAGGTGTCTGTTGCTGTCCTTTATATACCAATTCGTTTTTATGTTCGTGCTATTATGTATTATTTTAACATTTAAAAAATTTATAGAATTTTGAGTTTCTTTTTCAAACGTAAATTTTAATCTGTCATGATAGGAATTAAATGTGTGTATAACATGACCAATTTTACCTAACGGTATGCAACATATGCAATCATCTACATGCCGCTTGTAAAATTCAACATGACAATTTAGTATATTTAAAGAATCTTACTCAAGATCCTCCATTACTAAATTTGCTATCACTGCAGATAGTGGAGAACCCATTGCAGTTCCAAAAATTGGTTTGTATATTGTGCCTTTGTATTGAAAATAGGTAGAATTTAAGCAAAATTTTGCAACCAACATGAATTTTTGTAATTGCAATGTTAGATTATAAGAAATGTTTCCCAATACTAAAATTACTTGAAACCAATTTGCAATTGTCCACATTCACAGGGGGAAAAATGATTGTAGAAGGGAAAATTGAGGTACCTAAATGTCGATTATAAAGGGGTGAAAGCCAAATTACCATTAATTGTTGTACAGTACAATAAAAATGTACCTATTTTATGCCGACGTAATTGGATAACTGAATTAGAAATAAAAATAGATCATATTGATAATGTATGTGCAATTGAGGCTACCAAATCTAGGAAATGCTATATAACTGAAACTATACCTAAGTATAAATTTATTTTTAGTAATAAGTTAGGTAAGTTTAAAGGATCGAAAGTCAATATTCTTTTAAAGAACAATTCCTTGCCTATTTTCTGTAAAGCTTGTCCTGTTCCTTATGCATTAAGAGATGAAGTAACGAAAGAAATTGATAACTTGGTGAAACAAGATGTATTATATCCAGTAACGACCAGTGAATGGGCAACACCAATTGTCACAGTGCAGAAGAGTCAAAACACACTGAGAATATGCGGAGATTACAACATCACCGTAAATCCAGCCAGTACTGCAGAGCATTAAGCCTCCAAAAGCGAATGACATCTTGGCTCATCTGAAGCAAGATAAGGTGTTCACTGTAATAGATTTACAAAATGCTTATCAACAACTGGAATTGAGTGAATTGAGTTAAAAGATATTGACGATAAATACTCACATGGGGTTATTTAGATATAGAAGAATGCCGTTTGGTATTACAAGCGCACCTGCAATTTTTCAATCGCTTATGGATAAAGTCTTACAAAACCTAGAAAATGTATTTTGTTATTTGGACGACATTTTGATAGTTACCAATACTATAGAAGAAAATGTTACAATGGTAAATAAATTTCTTGCAAGATTAAATGGTGCCGGAATATCAGCAAAAAAGGAAAAGTGTAAATTTTTTGAAAGTTCAATCACTTATTCAGGACATAAAATCGATGCTAAAGGGTTCCTTCAAACAGATGAAAGTATCAAAGCAGTTTTGGAGGTACCGACTCCAACTTGTCAATAGCTTGAAACCATTCTTAGGACAATTATATAATAGCAAGTTGGTTTAATATTTTTATTCAGCAGCAGCAGCGTAAAACAATATTATGTGAATGTTAATACTCTGTTACTCAGATCTGTCTTCAGCATGCAACAAAGGTCAGTCAGAAGAGTCGATTAGGTTTAAAGTGCGTCTACTCCTAGCGACATAGCAACCTAAATATTGTGAATACCCAGTTTCATTAATACAGCTCCAAGTGGTGTGGATCTCCTCTATCATCAAAGTTGCCTACCCTAATCTTGCTAGGATTAGTGCTTCATAGTCGCAAAGTATATGCTCGACGGCCGACGGTATAGTTAGTAATAGGAAATGTAGATATCCTTAACTGAGCTTCTCCAAGACCCCATATTTTCTGGGCGAAGAGTTTGATGAAAAGTCCATAAATTTCAGCGCCAGAGTTCAGAGTTTCGTCCGTGTGTTCAATAAAGGTATGCACTTTCCTTGACCTCTTATTGTTGGAGTTTCTTGCTAACATACCTTTGGATGCATTAAAGGAAGGCTGTTTTGCAACGAAATAAATATTGCCATAATAATTTTCGCATTTGTACTTTAACAATTTCTTTAGTATTAGGATGTCCTACTACCCATAGCCCTCCACCCTGTTACTTTAATCCAACTAAGTAGCATTAGCTCAACATTGTCAAAACTGCTTATTTCCGAAGAAATTATATATTTATTATATTTCCGATATCAGTCTTATTGGGATAAATTTGAGACCTTTGCGAGTTTGGTGTGTGGATCGCGAATTCTACTTCCCATTCCTTTATTTGTCTTGCAGCCATCTATGCGTATGTGCAATGCTCCATTTGCAAATTTTTCTCATCCATTATCCTATAAGTAGTGGTTCTCCGGTTTCTTCATTTCCTTCTCATAAGAACATTCCTATATGCAGGATATATTTCTGTGTTTTCTTTTGAGAAATGTACCCGACATTTAAAGGGGGTGGATGTAGTAAAGGTTATAATTTAGAAACCGCCTTATTCTACAATATCTGTTGTAGAAGTCGGCCATATGTATACTATCATAGGCTTCTAGTAAATGCCATGAAGCATAGTACCACAGTCTATATTGCATTTTGTATGTATTGCTAGAACGAAATAAGCTACTAAGGAGATCTAATCAAGAATCTTCTACTCTCGATAGTCTTCTGCGTTTTGGCTCTCTGCGGGATTACCGGGAAAATATAAATAAAGCAATTTCAAATATTGATCAGACCTCCTGTACACGGAGTAATATGGTAACTAAAATAACTACGCTCTTCCAGAATTCTGCATCTTATGACATTTTATTTCCATCTTATAGAACACCAAACATAAGAGCATATACTACATAGAGATTATTCACATTCTTTTAAAACGAGACGAGATTTATGTAGATTTTAGTTTGTTTGAATATTACCTCTTTACTATACATCCGTCGATATACAAGTTTAAAACTCTGAAAATGTATTTCATATTTCTTCAAAAAGTACATAAAGATAAATATCAGCCTCAATTGGACTCTTATTTCGTTGTTACATACATCCGCGCATATTTGCGATAAGCCGATTGCAATGTCATTCATTCAATCTTATGATAGGCTCTCTACTTTTACAAGCGATCGGATCGGAAATAAAGTTGATATCGGTTAAACTTGGAATTGCCGGAAATCGAATATAATACGAGAGATATGTCTAGATTTCTGCAGTTTTTAACATCACGTATTGCCTGTCATTTAATTTCTGATCCGGTACATTTATTTCTTGCTATCAGAAAAGCTATTTTGAGATTTCCATCAGCAGAAAACTTTCCTCTTATTCTTTTGATGTACCGCAACGAAATAGTTCTTTCATATCTCGTAAGAGAATTTAGAACTATGTTGAAACTCAAATATTTCGCAAAGTAAATGTTATAAGGACAATGACAACTACTCGGCGCATCCGCCAAATTTGTATACGAAAAAAGAGTGGCAAACGTTATAACGACGACTTGTTTAATATCATGAATCTCGCTAGAAAAATGCAAAATAGCTGTAATTACAACCACAGCAGCACATATAAATCTCAGTGTGCTATTTTCGAATTACGTAATAGCCTGTTTCCGCTAAAATAGTAAATATGTTAGCTCGACTCGAATCTAAGCTTAAAGGTGGTTAAATCATCTGTGCCTGCAGGTTCTGCAATAAACCCCAATAAATTACTTCTGTCTCGGAAAATTTAATTACATTTCTACGGGAATGGGAATATTTATCACCCATAATGGATGATTTTATTTCATAATCTACTCTATTGGCCAGGTATGTACTTAGATGCTTCTTGTGTAAAAAATTAATAATATATGTTTTATAAACAATTATTTATAATTTGTTTATAATGGCTAAGTATTATACTTATCTAAATACATTGTTTATGTTGTATACATTAATTCAATCTAATAAGATTGGTCTTCATATCCTCTTTTAAAAACTATATTTTAATTGTTTTATTGTAGCCGTTCTTCACAAAGATTTTGTGACATAAAAAAGAAAATATTTAGTTAATAAAATAGACAGAATGAAACAGAGTCTTATTGAACATTTCCTGTTCAATAATTGAAATTTAGTCATGTCGACTTTTAGTCAACTGTTTTACAAGAGCAAACGTGAAGTGAATATTGCAAAAGTTTCGATAATATTTTTTATCTAACAAAATGTATAAAATATATGTAGTACTAAAAACATCGAAGAGGCAACTTATCCATTAACAAAGGAAGCATTTGGCGCATACAAGTTGCAGTATGTATACAATTCGCGGTTCATTCTAGATATTTCACAGCGCAGCAGCGTTAATTTTCTTGTTGAGTGCTCAATTGTTGCTTTGTTATGTAAGTTCAAGAACAATGAAGTAATTCTGATGAAAATTCTTCGCCGAGAATATCAAGCTGTTCTACGCGAGACGAATTTCTAGGTGGATGCATGCTTCGTTTAACAAGATAGTGTAATTAGAACGTGCGGTATGGTCTACAACTCAAGCACTGTAAGAGCTTCTTAATTATCCTAAAATTTCAAAGTATTAGTGTATCTACCTAGTTAAGGTATAGATTTCATACTGAACTGACGTGGTACATAAATGCAAGCGCAAACTAATTAGTTCCCTACTATTTCGTGTTATTACATTAAATTTTCTTCTTCGACAATTACATAATGTATGATTTTGATGTGAATAATAACAGACATGTTCGAGCTATCTAGATTTTATTTTATTAAAATGATTGAAATATTGCATATCCATCTTGCTGTCCCATCGTAATTTTAATGGTTACCCGCAACGAGTTTTCAAACTTCTAAAGTACACAGTATCACATAGACGAAAGTTGGTATCAGATCTTGCGAAGAACGTAACGAGTTAATTGATAACATAAGCCAGCCCAAACATTGTCTCTGTATAGTTGCTTTTAAGACGAAAATTCATTATTTACATTATAAATAAGTGTGCTGGTTTTAATCTGAAATTTAAAACATTGATAATACAAAAATGTTAAACAAAAGTTTAACCAAAGTTGTCAGAGGACGTAGAGAATTCGTCGTGATGACTAGGACGTTTGACTTTTGTAGAAATGGACAGAATTAAACTATAAACATATGAGTATAACTGTAGAACTAATTGAGGTCTGAATAAATTGATGCTGAAAAACTGAAAACCGGAATGATATACCTATATACGCTCATTGAATGACAACGATTTAAAATAACAGTTACAGATCATGTAGCAGTATGATCAAAACGCAACATTGCTTTATCGGACGAGTTAAAATTTTTAGCTAACAAGGAAACACAGATGTGTAGTTTCCCTCTGACAATTGTTGTATGCTGGCAACAACAGCCCCTCCTCCCGTATTTATTTTAACTTTCTTTCGACATCTCTCATAGTTTTTGAGATATTAAAGCAAATAGCGGGCAGTTTAGCAGCTAAGAAAGGTATCGTCGTTGTTACAATGGATTACTCTATAAACCCCCCAAATTTATTTTTTTCCTTTGTATGTATGTATGAAGTATGTACACTACTACAGCTAGCCGATTAGCCCGATTCTTTTCAAACAGTGCAGGGTGTCGGTAGGCCCCACATTAGGTCTTTGGTGCAAGGCCCTTGAGTTGCACAATGCACGGCAGTTTAAGATCTACATTCGGGTTATTTCGTTATTCCAAGCCTACTTAAGCGTTCATTCCATTTGAAGTGACCTGATAGGATCCCTGTCAATATATGAATATTGATGTTGCTGAGATTAATGCATTCTGAAGATCTCTGTTTCCAGAAGTTTAGCTTAGTTAGCTTGCTCCTAGTATTTGAATTTTCTCTACTCTACTTCACTTTTGAGCTTCTTCAGTATTTGGGCTCCATTCTTAGCGAGATTGTCTGTTATCTCGTTCCCTTCACTCCTATGTGTCCCGGAATCCACAATAGGGTTATCATAATGTCTGATGATCAGACATTATGATAATTTCTTACTCTTCGTAGCTTCTGTCAATGGTGAACTGAACGCATCTCTCAATAGCGTGCATTTTCGCCTAAAAGATACTTGCATGCATCTCCAAACTTTCGAAAGATTTGATTCTAGGCCCACATAATCCTATTCTAGCGCCCTCTACCGTTTTGGAGCCATCGGTGTACCATTTAATGACGTTGCTATTGAGTTTCGAGATGGTATCTTTGTCCCATTCGAAAATTTCTTGGAACTAAACTTTGTGTTTTGTAAGTGTGCAGTTTTCTTTTAAAAAATTGTTGAGTAAGCGGCATTTTTTAAGCAGTACTAGGCAAAAATATTTGATACAGACTTTTTTTGTGACTCTGTACATGTTTGCAATATTAGAATGTTTTGTGTGCAAATATATAATAAACGCACATAATTACATTTTAATTATATATATATTATAATTATATATATATTATATAAAAGAGTCCCGAACTATATACTTATACCTCTTACTTAAAATTAGTCGTATATATGTAGGTATACTTAATACTATAAGAATCGTTGTTCTATGTGTATGCGAATTCGTAAGACAAATACTCAGGTATGTACCGGTAGATGGCGTACACGTAGCAAAGCTTTGCGCTAGTTATTAAATCGACGCATATTCTAAAGGGGGACCAGCGAATAGAAAGCAGTATAATTGGGATTACTTTCCTTTTACCCCGATTACCGCTACCTATCATAATTTATAACGATAGCATTATTCTGTTGCGATTTAATGATCGTATATGCACAAAGAGAAACATTCATCGTTTAAGCGAACGGGTTTGCGGCGAATGTCATAACAGGATAGTAATGTTATACACTTTAAAAGTATTCTTCCATAGATTTAATATATGTATTTCCGGCGTAAGAATTTCGATAAAAGTTTAATATTCTCAAGCGTATTTCTCGTTTCATCTGAAATGAAAATGAGGCTCTCAATTTAACGAGCTACTGTTTAATTTTGTGTATATTTATGCGATATTCTACGAATTTACCAGTTTTGATTACTTCATTGCTATACAATGTACTACATAACTATTTATTTCTATTTTTGTGTTAGAAATTACACTCTGTGAATGAAAAAGTTATTACTAGTAATAACTGAACTAGATTTATTTTACAACGTACTCCACTAGGAATTGGTAATACTATCCGTTTATATCCAGGCCAATAATTTATTACCAAGCTTGGTTCAGAAAGCTTGTCAGGTTTCAGCCGTATCCAAATCTCATTAGAGAGAATTATTAATAGAACCTATCAGTTGTTAGACAATAATTTGATACGAATGTACCTATACATTTGACGAAGTATCTGCAGAATAGTAGATAGAATATAAAGTACATAAAGTAATATACAAAATTAAATTTTAAAGTAATATTGTAGATGTGCTTGAGAATGCCTATAATATGTATTAGTAAATTATTTATCAGTAATTTACGTTGAAGGTAAAATTAATTCAATAACGTTTAAATATAATCCACGAATTGTTAATTAATTATTCAAAAACATAAACACAAAAATGCCTATAATAGGCGATCATGGTCTATAGTTGGACCACCCTGCTACGAGAGTACAATGAAACAAGATCAAGCATTGGTTTCGGATCACGTGATTTTGATTTTAACCTAAAAACCTCATCAGCGAAGCTTGCCATACAAAATCTGATTTTACACACCCCACGGAATGTGCTGTATCAGCCTCATGGCATCTAGTGGCTAAGGGTCGGGAACAGTGCTTTAGGATTTTAACTGTAGTGGTACGATTATAAGCTTGGCGTTACGGCGTACGGTTGACGTACACTCTGTAAAATAGTTAATCGTACCCTTTTAGAAATTTTGTTGATCATGGCGTATTATCTTAAATAGAGGCTCTACAACAGCAAATATATATTGGACTGGTCGCAGAATCCATGTGGTCCATTTTGAAAAAAGTCATTTCGCGTCAACGACCTACTAATATTAATTATTTCAAAAAGATTGTTAGGGCTGGATTGAAAATTGAGAAGACCATATGTCAGAAGTTGGAAGAATGATGCCTAGACAATGTCAAGTTGTAACTTCACCCCACGGCAGCCATACTAATTATTAACCTTCAGGGTACGATTAAATTTTTGTTATAGAATTTTATGTTTTATTGTTTTATAATTTATATTTTTAAGTTATTTACTAAATAATAAATAGTTCTGCCACGATATTCTCGTTCACATATCTAGTAAATTCTCTAAACTATATAGGGTGTCTACTGAATAGTCGAAAATAAAAGAGGCTAAAGGTAATGGCATGGAAACCTAAGTTCCAAAAAATGAATACTTTATGTCCACGCAGTAACAAGAAAATAATATTTTTCAATCTCAGTCCGGCCCTGTTGTTCGAGCGCAACGTATAGATGGGCAACACATGCAGAACGTTGAGTTATTCACAGGCATTCGTTGTCTTATGTGTACATTACAGCAAGTTATACGAGTACATGGACATATGTAATTTTAATCTACGGAGAAACAGTAGTAAATTATTAATTACCAGATCATTAGGTAATAATATGTCGTTGTACTGTAATATTGAAAGTTCCTGTAATGAAAAAAAAACAAAAACACCTGATTCCTACGAAAAAAAACAGGTCGAAATGGATAAAAACTGTAGTAAATGTGTGAACTTGTTATAAATAGAATATTTCTGTAAAGACTGCATATGCAATTCAGCTGCTTTGTAAAGAAATGCATTCATAGAGTACAATAAACATTTATTTAGAGATTCAACTTGATATGTCAACTTGTTTATGTCTATTAGAAATTTTTGCAGCGTCTCTTTTTTTCTTGTACATACGTGTCAGGCCCGGATTCAACAAAATTTATTTGACAAAATTTGGTAATTATTAAAGGAAAAATTATTTTAATGTATGATCGTAATTTTTTTGGATTTACGATTCGTGTGATATTACTACTATTTTTCGGTTAAGGTACGGTGGTGGATACGGCATAACGGAACGAACAAAAAGCTTTTCGTTTATTGATTTACAAAGTAAAAATTTGATGTTGTCAAAATTTCAAACAAAGTCAATTGTATGACATTTACTTCGATTTAGAATATGAATAATGTTTTGAAAATGTTTAGATACAATATTTTTCTCTTACAAGATAGATAATAAATAATAATAAATCTAAAAATTTGTATTGTATTGTTCCTGATAAAAAGTTTTCTGAAACACGAAGTGTGATGTAGGACAGATCGCACGTGATTATTTTAGTTACATACCTATTTTAACACAGACAGTACACAGTACAAGACTAATTTCCAATATTATTATTATTTGACCACCTTCTCACATAAATAAATTGTAATTATATTTTAGTTTTGACAAAATTATTTATTCATTTGCTTTATCCACCAGTCGATAATACCTGATAGTAATGTAGATGTGATACTTAGATTCAGAATTTATAATATCTTCAAATCAAGAAACATGTGCTTCATCATTGGGTAACAACGAATCATAAAGTTTCGAAGGATTTAGTCATTTTCGATTACAAAACATTTACATATGTTGTTTGTGTGTATAATTTTAAGTAATAATACAACTCAATTTCACATCAATGGAAATTTACAACAAATTAATTTCAGTGAGGAAGGAAACCGATTTGTTCTATGAACATAATCCTTACTGATTCGTCGAGTCTGACAATAACAGATTCCGGCAGATCCCGAAGAGATGCAGAATGATAGAAAACTGATATTAGACAGAGAGTAAAACGAAATCGATCTGGTTCTGTTACACTCTGCGCGTATATGATTTATGTTGGAATTCACAGGATATATTTCACGTATCTAACCCGATATTACCTTTGTTTTGCGTCAGTGAAACAGGAAAGAAGCTACAGTTCCACTTGCTGGTGTATTGCGGTACCACAATGCTGCATTAAAAAAATGTACTATAATGTTTTTTTTATAACGTAGGGTAATATACGTTTATCACGAGAAAATGTTATATAAGTTGCATAATTCGAAAGCTTGACACGGATAATAGTATACACACATATAATAGTCTCTGTTTGATATAAGGAAAGCTGACGTATAGTGTAAGCACATTACAAATTTTGTTAAAATAATAACTGCATTCAAAGTTATTTACGGCAAATAAAAATTGAATTGCTTATATTAGAACGACTGAGTAAGTTAGTTTTATAGGAATATTCCAAAATGTATTCTTTTTTGTAGTACCAGATATCGAGTATTCACATTGTGCAGCTATCTATTGTCCACGAAAGGGTGCAAGTAAATTCAAGATTCGAGGTCTTTAAACCACCAGCAATATAACGTTAAGCAGTTGTGATTGTGGATCACTAATGTACATACTATTAATAAATTATTGAGCTGCAGCATCCTTTTGACAAGATCGTCGAATGGCAAAAAATGGAGGTCCATCATCAACACCAAGAAGTGTAAATCCATTGGTTTCTTGAGGAAACATAATTGAGACATGTTAAGTATCTTCGTGGTACTCTCTATACTGAAATAGTCTTTAGTCATCATGTCGGTCTCAGCAATGCTCTAGCTTCTTTACTTTGTTAGAAAAGTTTCAGTTTCAGTGTCACGAAGCGTTACTTTTGGGGAAAATGGTACTCACCGTAACTGAAGGGGTAGCTCTAACTTACAGATGGTAGCGTCATTCACTTTCTTGTTGCTAGGGGGTTGCTCAGTTAAACTGCTTACTTCCTTACTTAACTTATTTATTACCTATATATTCATACAACCTTAAACGTCTCTATTAGACTACCTTATACTAGCACTGCACTACTACTACTGCCCCAATACTCCTTTCTAGATCACCGGTCAATCCCATCATCCGTAATTCTTTCGAAGCAGATTCGCTTACCTGGCTGGTTTCCGTTGTGCGAATCTGCCATGTAATGGATTTTTACGTGGCAATACAACTAAGGTCTTGGTTTAAGCAGTGTGTTTCCAATCGAACCTCTACATCAAAGTTTTTCATCGATTACGCGTCCAAATACTTCACAAAACCTGATTCTCCTTCATCTTTGCGTCACGGGCGGTTTTGCAAAAATGGCTAACATCAAATTTCGTGCAGTGATAAAACACTTCTCGATGGTTGGGAAAACGGCAACTAAAACTCTAAATATTTCCTTAGGCGGCTTTTTATGGCGGATATTATTAAATCTAGTGTCACTATAAAAAAATTATATAGAACTGCTAAATCGTCTGGTTACGAATCTGATATGCTGTATTATAGAATGTACAAAAAGATATATTGAAAAGTAATCTGTACCGCTAAAAGGCAGCATAATGCTAAATTGTTGTTTACATCTAAAAACAACATGAAATGTGCGTGGAACATACGTAACAATAATCTAACGGTGACACTATCAAACAAATTTTTCACAATGATGCTTTCATTACTGATGCAGGCGCAATGGCGGATTTGTTTAACATGGTATCCCCTGAGGATATATTCAGCATTATTGATAAGCTGAAACCCACTAACGCGGTTGGTACTAATGACATTACTACTAAAGTTATTAAACTGTGTGCACCAATTAATACGTATCCTCTGTGCAGCTTGGTTAACTGGTCTTTTCAGGGAGGTACTTTCCCTGACTCAAGACTGACGAAATAATACCTGCATTTAAATAATTATAGACCAGTTTCCGTATTGTCATCTATCTCCAAGATACTGGAGAAGATAGCTTTTCAAAGAATAATTGACTTCATAAATAAGCATCAGGTAATTCATCCCGCTCAGCATGGTTTTCTAGGCGGTAAATCGACAATTACGGCCATAATGAAGTTTCTCTCTGCTGTATACGAGGAAGTCGATAACAAAAAGAAGTGCATTGGTGGACTACACTTTACTACTGGACAAGTTATTTAACTCTGGACTTTGGGGAATTATGCATAACTAGCTTCAGTCTTATCTCGCGTGAAGGAAGCAAGTTGTTGCGATTAATGGTCAAATGTCGTCAAAATTAGCTGTGACTACAGGTATTCCGCAGGGTTCCATTCTTGGGCCACTACTTTTTATTCTATTTGCGAATAATCTTCCAAATGTTATAACTGCAGGAATCCTGGTTATGTATGCTGATGATAATAGTTACTGTGTTTCAGATAAAAACGTGGATAGTCTACTTATGAATATGCAGCTAATGTTAAATAATTTTGTGGATTGGTTTGGACTCAATATTAATAGATTGCATTTAAATAGAACTAAGACATTTATGAATTTTACACCGAAGAAACGGGATACGACACAGAGTTATTTACTAAGAATTCAACATCAATCCATTCAGCAGATATCTACTGTGAAATTCTTGGGTATTCACATTGATTCTGATTTGGGTTGGTCGACCCATGTTGAGCAGCTGACGACTACTTTATCTCCTGTATGTTACGCCCATTCATAGATTAACAAGAGTCACAGACCGAGATGTTTTGAAGCAATATTATTTTGCATGTTTTGAATCGAAGTTTCGTTACGGTGCGAAATATTGGGGTAACTGCGGCGAGGCTTCAAGAATTTGCAAACGTGAGCAATCCGTTATATTTGGGGTGTGACCAGGCGGCATTCGTGCAGGGACCTCTTCCGGAAGCTGGAAATTTTACCATTATCCTGTGTTTACATATTGGAAACAGTACTGGCGGTCTATAGAACTCCCAATGAGTTAACTAGACACAGTGATATCCATGTATATCCTACGAGAAGAGCCAATGATTTTGTGTTACCTGTTCACCGTTTATCCACATTTGAGAATAACCCACACTATATGAATTGTAAGTTTTATAAGAGGTTGAGTGACCACATAAAAGCAGTCAATGGCTATACCAGTTTTAAGAATGCCTTAAGAGCCTTCTTACTGTCACGGTGTTTTTATTCGTTTAAGGAATTTTTAGATTGTTAGGAATTCCAAGGAATTTGTTTTGCGTTTCGTAACCGAGGATGAGTTCTCTGAGTGAATCGCCTACGAAGAAACCAAAAACCGTTCCATCGGCCGAAACGGTCATGGCGACATTTTTTTTGGGATATTCAGGGTGTGATTTTTATCGAATATCTCCAAAAGGGAAGGACAATAACGGAACAATACTACAGAGACTTATTGGCTCGATTCAAAGCAGTATTGTAGCAGAAATAGGCCGTTTCTGCTTTTTTTCCATCACCACAATGCACGGCCTTATTCATCCCGTTTCGTCGTATCCAAATTGAATGTGAGGCATTACGAATTAGTCTCTCGTCCTCCATATTCACTGGACCTAGCTCGTACCGACTTTTTCTTATTCCCAAACATGAACAAAGCTTTGTATTATAGACAATAACAAAACTATTTAAACATAAACAAAATTCACATTGCAAATTTTATATGGAAATTCGGGAGAAACTTTTTACGCGTACCAACTCCCACTAAGTATTGAAGCTTAGTATACTACAAATGGCACAAACCTTAAGTTTTCTAACAGGTACAGGTGTTTCATTATTTCATTGCAGTGTCAAGTATACATCTTCATCCTTTCTAATTTTAAAAACTAATATCTTATCATTAACTGTTTCAATTTGTGGTCCATATTAAATTTTTCCATGCAATCAGGATTTGTACATACCCTCATGAAATATCTTCTAGTTATTACGAATTTAAATGTTTCTATTAAGTTTATATATTTCATTTATTTGTAAAGTAAGAAGGACTTCATGAAATAGCAGATATGTATGTATACAAGAGTATAGATATAGATAAACATCATCAATCTACACATACAAGCAGAATACTCAAAATTATGCGATGAAGAGGCAACAGTTTGTAAAATTGATGCAGCTGTGGAATAGCAAACAAGTCATACACACAAAAATAATTGCAAATCATACATGTACAAAAATATTATGACAAATATAATTAAAAGGGCTTGCTGGCTAGAAGCAGTACATTTTTCTAAAATAGCATGTGTAATGATAGTGATAGCATGTGTGATATTTTTATCTACAATCAGAAATATAATAATCATCTTGCTACACAGAAAGTTCTCCTTACTCGCTTATTTATTCAATTAATTATTATATGCGATTCTTTAGCAGAGAACTGAAATCTGAGAGTCACCTTCATAGACATCAAATTCTCTTTATTCTCTAAACACGAATTCCCAGTCGTAAAATTCGTACCTAATTACTAAATGTCTGTACATTATTCTGCTTTATATAACATGTTAATGCAAAAGATGTCGTTCGAGATATACGAGGATACTACAAGAGCTTTAATATACATACATATACCTATAACGCCATATATGTAAGTGACTTTATATTAAATAAAATAACAGAAGCCCAGTAAGTAATTGAGAATCTTAACCTTGAAAATACTGAACGAGCTTTATGCGTGTAGAAATTGATCGAGGTCTACTTCTTGTGTGTATTCCGCCGCCACTACTGCTTTTTTCATACCGCTTAACCGATTTATGTCCGTGTGTTCGTAAGGGCATCGATTACCATTACCTACAAGAGTAAATAAAGAGGTTTTTCTTCTCTTTTTGGCTCCATCGCTCCGTTACTGACTTGCAGTTTTAGACTGTATCCTGCGGCGTCCTATATTTGCTTATCCTTAACGATTCACCGCCACAAAAAATTCAATTTACTTAATAAGAGATAATAAGCCTTTCCATCATAGCTGGACAACATTGTTACTTATTAATCGGCTGGTAGGTTTATGGTAATAGTCAGTCGATTTGGGTAAAAAGTCAAAGGTGAAAACCATTTCTGCTAACGAGAAAACAGGCAAGAATGGAAGAAATGGAACGACTAATAGCGCGCGGATGCTTTTGTTATGCCGATCCTTTGTAATAATACGATGTTTTTAAGACAAGTATCCGGCCCCACAAAACCAACATTGGAAATTGTCGAATCACGCTAAACTTGTTAATATTAGCTTTTAGTTCGATATCGTTAATCGTCATATTGTATTAATGAACAGACAGAAGTACCACTACTTAAGATTTATTTTTGTTGATATTCTAATAATGCCTTTTCTAGATAGAAATTATACATGCTATTTAATTTTGTTTTATAGCGAGAAAAATATATGCTTGGTTAAAATGAATTGCATTTATTTAAATGTTGGAGCCGTCGTATATGAACAGTAAGTATTTGCATTTAGATACATAAAACTAACTTCAGTGTTTGTAAATAGTTAGAAAAGATATCATTTTTTAATGGAACTTGCTTCAATCTTGATTTTATTTAAGGTAACAGAAAATGGATTAGTCAAAATTATTAGCTTATTTATCTTTTTAATTCCAGATATTTTCCGCTTGAAAGTCAAATCATAAAAGAATTAAAATCAAATTATTCCAGAATCTAATTAATACGGGCTTCGTAACATTCTTCTTCAATGAGAGAAATTGAATTTAATTTGTGACTCGAAACAAGTGAAAAATATCTGAAATTGAAAGATAAGTACATATACAGAGTGATTTAAATTCAAGGGCAGTGACAGGAATTTACAAAACAGCGTAGGTACACTCACGGTAAGTAGAGATTGGACACTTTCAAAACCTTGTTATATGGAAACTGTCCAATCTCTACTTACCATGACTATCCGTAGATATCTTAAATTTGGCAAAATTGCGTGTCTGTATTCTTACCGATGTAGCGTTGAAGTTTTCCAAATTATATTTCGTGTTCAATATTTCAAGAACTAAAGTTACAGATTTCCGTTTTAATTTTTGAATTAACGTTATTAAGAATTTCAAAGACCATCCTGAATGAAACTTTTTAAATTCGGCTTTTCATCTCTTGATCTCCACTATCAACTTTGAATTATTAGGTTATTTGATTTCTTTTTATTTTGGAAGTGCATGAGATATGTTTTAACATAGGCGTTACCTGTATATGCTGAGGTGAAAAGAATATCATTTTGAAATACTTAAATAATTAAATTGTTTTTTTTTACTTTGTCACTTTCGTGGCATCATAATTTGTGCATTCTATTTTTTTTAATTATTAGCTTTATTTTATTGCAGAAGAAAGAACTTTCATATATTTACGAACCAGAAAAATACTTCAATACATCATTATAGAATTTCGTTACAAGATTAGCCGTCAATCGTAAGAAAATTTAAAGTTGATGGTGGTTGACAATTAATTAAATTAAATTAATATAATATAATATAATATAATATAATATAATATAATAAAACAAAATTGATTGAAATTTATTTTTTTCTTGTTTTAGTTTAGTAACTTAATATTAATTAAATTTAAAACGAAAATTTTATCTTTCGCGATAATGGCAAATATCAACAAATTGTATAACACTATGCAACTAAAATCAATACTATTTGTGATTAGCACTTGTACATGCAATAGCAATCAGGTGTGTCTTAGAAGGAAACACGCAAGCATGAATTTAGACATTATGTAATTGAGGTAATCTTCACACGAAATATGTACATTTAGAATGATTAAGTTTATCTTCTATGTTTTTAAATTTGTTGGACGATTTAGACACAAGCATTTACACATGGCGATAAGAAAACCGCCGAATTCATCATACTTACTTTCACGAAGCACTAAGCTTTAGATGGAAGTTACGACGTAATTACGGGTTGTAAGTATTTGACATTCATGTTATATTACGCTTACTTCACAGAAAACAGCAACAGTAATAACAGATTTTCTATTTTGTCACCACTGGTATACTCGTACATGTGTGTTGTATTGATTTGTTCAAATATCATAGGATGTTTGTACTAATGCGGATAATAAATGATGTGTAACTCGATTAGAGCGTGAAATTGTACATTTTCGACCTGCATAAAATATTTAATTACATTTTATTGGTCGTATTTGCGCAGATATGCTGGCACTCGACATACAGATGTATATTTGAAATTCTAACTAGATTTATCAACTTTGTTTTCGAATTACAATTTATATGTAACTGTTCGACGACAGCAATACTACATGCTCCAATCAAAATCAAATTAGAGTAATAACATTATGCAGGTATTTTGTAAAATTGTTACACATGTTTAAGCGTTTCATTGCTTTGCGCTATTAATTCTAGTAGCTACTCAATAGCAGCGAAATATACATATATAAATACATATATGTATTTTTGATAATAACTGTTTACAGCACATATACATAGGTACTTTAAAGACGCTTTGGTAAGTTTTTGAATACAATAAATTTAAACAAAACATGTTAAAGTTGTGAATAAATAGAGGTTATCATTTTTTTCTGTGGTCAGTTAGTAAGAGATACTATTAGCGTTATTTTTAATAGCTTCCAGTAGTATGCGTGATACAATTTCAATTAATTTACGCAACATATATTCTTCAAGATCTTTCCAAGGTTCTACAATTTGGCGTTTTAATTCTGCCTTGGTTTGAATTTCTAATAACTTGTGGTCTTCGTGATAGTATCGTCTAAAGATGCTCGATGGAATTCAGATCAGGGCTTAATGCCGACCATTTCAAAAGTTTAATTCCATGGTTTTCAAAAAATATTTTTGTTGAAGCCACCATGTGTATGGGTGCGTTATCTTGTTGGAATATGGTAGAAGTAGTTCCTCGAAAATATGTCGATTTTTTTTGGCATTCATTCGCACATGCGCAAGAGCTCTCTCACCTTCCTCCATAATACCATCACCTCCCAAAGCACGACGAGACAAAACTTTTCTCCTCTTTCTAAGATCGTACCAGTAGTAATCATCAATTCCGCCTAAATTAAATTTCTTTTCATCACTGAAAATTACGGAATCAAACAATTCTTCGCAATGAATATGTTTTTTTGCAAAACTGAAAATTAATGTGACGCTTTTGTAATACATAGTGGTTTTTTGCATTTTGACGTACTTGTGGCGACCTTGTACTGTAAACCATTTTTTTACAAGACTAGGCCGTAGGTTCATTCTTCCAGCAATTTGCGAAGGAGAAGCTCCTGCTAATGAAATTCTTACAAAACTGTTCTCTCGGTTTTATCAGAGAATCTGGAGGGATTTTTCCGCATAGTTTTAAACACGGTTTGGTAAAAACGTACCCACATTTTACGAACGATTTAGTCCGCAGCCAATTGTAATTTGTGTCTTTCCACAATTTCTTAAATCAATTATACGCTACCTTTCAAGCACTGACAATTCTTTTCCGCACAGCAATTAATAATTACTATCATGAAAAAGTTTTCGTTCAGAATTTTGCTATAAGTTACTTTTAATTATATTTCATTAAAATTAAATATTAACTTACAGCACAATTGTGGGCGAAACCCTTTTTCAAAATATTAATTTGAATTATTTACCTAAGATTGAAATGTTTTGGCGCTTTATTTTTAGTTCCGGTCAAGTTACGAGAGGCGCTGTAATACATTTTACCCCTTCCCCTTCAGTTACCATTCTAGTGAGTTATTCTATGAGTGGGTGCAAACTGCAGTGACTTTCAAATTGGTATCGCTTGTCGGATTAGCATTGTACTGCTTGCTGTATACATCAGTATGTAAACGGGTTTCTTGTGCGCTTTGTTGCAACATTATTTCATCATATTTAATATTGCGTTTGTTACTTATTTCGAAACAACGAGTGATACTGATCCAGTGAATAAATTCTAGCCCAGCATGTCAGAAAAATAGCATTAGAACCTCGCCTCTCTAGTTCTTCCGTAACCAGAGATTGGTTCTCCCATATTTACGCTGTCTCACGTGGGCGGTTTAACTGCCGTGAATCGTTGAAGGTTGACCAGTGCTATGACGGATCAGCAGATTGGTAATAGTGGTCACATTTGAAACGTGCCCGATGCTGTCAGAAAGCGTTCAGTCAACGAATCGAACAAAAACGTCAAATTCATATATGTATACTCATCATCAGACGAAACTACCGCTTCCACTACTGTTAAAAATTCTTTGTTAACTGATATTTTGCATTAATGAATAGAAAAAGCACAAAACAAATCCAAGTTACAATTATATTATGGTTGTAGCAATTATAGTTTATGTTTGATAACCGTTCCTCAATCATCATATAAACCACATTCAGTGATAAGTTAGGAACTTTTTTAAAACTTTAGCAGTCAGATTGTTGACTTGACACAGCCTTCCTTTACTGCTTACTTGCTGCTATGCCATTTTCGCAAGTTATTTTTCTTGGGCATAGTTATTGGCTATTTTGTCGATTCCATTATCTACGTATGTCTGTATGAACTCATATTTTGCATTGCTAGAAGATCGTTAGAATATAAGAAAAATAGTAACGTGTGCAATATTAATGTTTCAAGGACGCTTCTCTTATTTTTTCCTGATCACGTTCTATATCAAAATATCCTCATATACATACTATTTTTTGAAGAGGTATGTCTACTATCTCTTCGAAGCTCTTTTTTGTCAATATTTATTAGTAAACTGCAATGATTCTTAATTAAAAACTAATAATAAGTTGAAAAAAGATGAGTTTCTCATTTTCTCAGCTCTTGTGGATGATTTACTTGAATGTAAGTACTTATTCTAAAGTAGAATTTCAAGATTGCAGAATTTAGTAAAGTATAGAAATCCTTAGGGACATGCTTTCGTTATAGATACTATCGGAATAACTTAAGAACTAGTTTTATCATGAACTTTAAAAATACTTATGAGTATTTTAGTCCAATTATACCGATAGGGAATATGTAAGATAAGTAGCATTTAGAAAAAATAACAAAAAATATTTCCGTCGCTAATGAATCGTTTTCATAATTTTCTTGAGCTCGACAAAAGAAAAGCTGCTTAGCGAGCGAGGGTTTTTCCACAGCAACTAAACCTCTTGTCTGAGCTATAATTGTATGCCAAGTATACAACAAATAAATTCACATAATAAACGAATTTTATATTCCACTAGTATTGACCATTCGTGTAGTTTAGTTTAAATTTAATGACAGTAATATGGCAATCGCTGCGCTGGAGGACAACGTATACAGTGTGTTTACAGCCACCTCAGTCACCTAAGAAAGAGACAGACAACGCTGAGAGGATCTACAGGCGTACGTATTGTATATCTGTCTCTTTCTTACAATTAGTTCACTGTGGTCGCCGAAATTATACGGTATGTTGTGGGTGGTTCGCAGTGAGTATTGCAAAATGTGCTCATGTAATAATACAACGATGCTTAGTGGACTATATATTATGTATTAATACTAATTGTTATTACATGGCTTTCTTTTGTCTGACTAAACATTGGTTAAAAGAATACAGTAACATGGTTGGTTGGCGAAAAAATAAAATATTTAAATCTAACTGGCGGGAATATTAAAAATTGAAACTTTAAATTTACTTATGAACGAACTACATATCTTATTATGCGAATTTATAAACAATTTAACTGCGCGCCAATGTTACTTAGTTACTTTTATCACACAACGAATTCTATACAGCAAATACTTAGACAATAAAAGTTTGCTTCTCTTCTATTGCTAATTCTCGTCCCTTTTGTGCCTCCATGTAATTACAAACTTTAGCGAGCCCGGGCGGCCTCACAAAAAACTTGGCAACTCGTCATCTTCGGCAAATTCTTTCATCCGAAAAACGCTGAATGTGTTTATTTTTTCCTGTCAATTTTCTCTCAATTATTAACGCTCCCTTTCTTAATTATTTATTCATAAAGCTTTTAAAAATGAATTTGAACATTTCTGCGTTTTCCCCCTTTTCTCGATGAAATTAATATTTATCGAAAATGCGACCGGACGAAGTGTCAAATCAACTTTTTTTAATGCAGACGCATTGATATTCCGCAAAAAAACTCTGGAATTAATTCAGTTCTCGTGTATTTTTAGAAGCCAATATGAATCGTTGATATTCAGATATTTAAAATAATACTGTTAGAAAAATCTGCAGTGAGAAATGTTACTAACAATAAGTGGTTCAATTGCTTTCGAACACGTTCGATTTGCCGAATGGTAGTGTAAATGTAAAAGTTTACGGTCATTATAATAATCTAAACGGTAAGCGGTCATGCCATTTAATACTTACACTTTTAAATATCATATTTTAATATTTACTTCTTCTATATTTTATATTATGATTTATTGTAGTGTTATTACGCTATGTAGTATACATATACACGATAACATCGTGTCAGAATAATTAAGCTTGTCATTGGGACCACATAGGTAATAAACAAACAACAGTATATTGTAGAGTAATAACGAACAACACTACGCTGTGTATTTTTATACAGTATGTTATATACAGTACAAAAAATGCACAAGACAATATACAATAAAAAGACTCGACGTTTTGCCACTAATGTAAGTGCTTTCTTCAGGAGCAAGGGGTATCTGGGGGGTATTAGAAGGTAGAGGCGAAAATCTCTAGTCAGAAGTGTGTTAGATTATCACTAAAGCATTGGATTTGTTAAGAATTATAACATGAATGCAATTGAAGTTTGTGGTTATCTTGCAGTTCTCACCAAATAATTGATAACTTTCCGTTGAAATTACCTCTATCAATAAATCTATATCCCTCATGTAGCTTACCACGAATTTTACACATACATATGTAAGTAAGATACATGTCCTTCTTTAATGTCAGTGAAACTGAACATAACATAATAAGTTTTAGCTTTTATCGTTACCAAAGTGGCCTGACAATTTACAACCTCCAGTAACGTGTTATTTTCAAAGGTTAGTATTCATAAATAATATATTATGGAAAATAATACAAAAAGAAAGAATGCACTGTATATTCACCTAGCTTTGAAAAATGACCAAGTGTATGCCGAATAAATAGAAGTATAAATTACCACACATCGTATGACTTTTACTGGTGCTAGTATGTCAGCAGTAATTTCCTCGGTATCATTTTAAAATGTCAACTACAATGTATTTTATCAATATTTTTTATTTGAAATATTACATCGATTTTTCTTTTATAGCAGCTATTGTATAGAATACAATTTTTCGTTTATATACACAGTGTAGTTTTATGGATATGGTGTACATACAGTTATATATATACATATCAGTTATTTCAAACAACAAATTCGTATCATCTAAATGTTCCAGTAAAATGTATTTAGCAGACACATCAGTATGGGAGGAGAGATACTTCGCTGCAATTTGAAATGTCTGTGATTTGGCATTTGGGTTTAGTAGTTCATTAAATTGTACAGAGCTTTCATTTACAATCAAAACCCACGTGATCTCTGACGTAAGATGACGTAAATAATATGTTAGTCAAACAAGAAATATCCAAAAGCTGTCTAACCTAAAAATTGCTAGTCATTGTTTTCATTTTTATTTTATCCATGCATTTTCGTTAGTTAAGTTTCTTTTTAAAACTACTGTAACATGATACCTTTACTTTAATGGCACATTACAGAAGTGGTACTCGAGATGATAATGGGAATAAGAATTATTCTCTACAAAGTTGTATTGAGCAATTCACTGAAGTGTTCCCTGATTTTAATATTGATTACGATGCATTGAAACACCGTTACACCATGACATTTTTATTTATTCGGCAATTTAAAAAATAAAGTCTTCAGAAATAAGTAGACTACACAATTTAGAAGAAATTCAAGCAGCTATACGAGAAGAGATAAATAATATAATCAGAGAAGAACTGCAAAATGCATATGAAAACTTAAAACAGAGTAAATATTTGTTGAGATAACAACTGAAACCACTTTCAACATTTATTATATCTATTTTTCCGTTACTTAGTTGTGATTATTTACAATATAAACTTAACCTGTAAAATGTTATTATAATTGGCAATATATGTATGTATAAATAAGAATTTCTGGAGGAATTTTATTTTTAAGTATGTATTACCATACTGTTAAATGAGTTGTATATCTAAAAGAGGTCACGTGGGTTTTGGTATTAAATGAAAGCACTGTACTTTGTTCGAAGGTTGGTTTATAACACATTGCTAACAGTGTCGGGCAATCTAAATATTAATTTTATTTAAAGAATTAATCCTAACCATAATCAATGTAGATACATAATTGATAGGTATATGTAGGTGTTAATTTTACTGCATTATTTACTTAGCAGTTACCGAATTGACATATAGCTATTGGCGTGCATGCAGGAAACAACTCTTACCAAATATGTATGCTACATTTAAAATAAAATATAGTTTACTATGCCCCTGTGCAAAATCATGCAGTATTCACCTTCCGAGTAGCAGCATTGTCGTAATTTTCATCAGAAGGACAACAAACAATTAAAAAAAAATACGAATGGAGTAACAAAAAAACGAAAGGACAGGGTCGATTTTGTGTGGATAAAGGTCACATCTGTAAATAACAAATATGAGGGCATAAAATAACTGTGCGTATCTCTATCTGTGTATATGTGTGTGCTGCCTGATCAAATAATGATACCATAGCAGATGTGTACCTATCGCGGGGAATTGATTCTGTTTACTCGTCGATTCGAATGAAAATTACTGGAAAATTGGCAGTCAGCATCATACTCGTTTTTTATTCGAAAATTCACATACAAGCAACTTATGCATCTAGAATTATTCTGAAATCTCTGTGAAGCAAAAATAAATAGTACGGATGCATTTCGCGGTTATGGGGTTCTTGTTCGCTGAGGTTGCGTCGATTATTGCTGTTATGTTTTTGAGCGATGTATGTATAAAAAGTAGTAGCCATTTCGTGAATGTTGAACGTGATTTTTTTATTTTTGGGGTTTGGTAACGGTATCATTCACACAAATTTTGTTCCGCTTTTTAGGGGTGTACATATGTATATCCCAGTTTCGAGTTACAAAATGTTTATGGGATTGTTTAATATTTACATTATATATAAGAAACTTTAATAATTATGATTATATTGAACATAATTTTCAGCATAGAACATAACTAGGGATAATATAAATAATTACATTTGACAAAAGCAACAATTGGACCTCAAATACCATGAGTTCCCAATAACATCATATTTTATGTAGAAGACTATGATATATAACAAATTTAGCAACTCTTTAAATATTGTCTCAACATATTTGACCGTCACTTTCCAACGATCATTTCCAATCACTGTTGGGCTTTTTAGTGTCAAAAGACTTTGAAGGTTTTCTAGCTCATAAACATACTCGTTTTCCTTCAAATTCTCATAGTGAATAGCATTGCTAGTGTCCTGTTTTCTACATATTTTATCCATTCTATCTGAGACAGCTGAGCATCTGAGAAACTGACTGAGTTAATAATTAATTTTACGTGGTCTAAATTGTCTCTCTAGTTTTCGACGTCACTTGCCTTTATCTGGCTTTTATTGAGTTTTATAGATTCCCTTCTCTTCTTTGGAGCAACTGTTTAGGTGCAGGTTGCCCATCTAGGTTGACCATCAGTCATTTTGCTAAAGTCTCTGTTGTAGTTGAGTAGATATTCACATCTACGGTTGTCTGGCAAGGGCATATATAATACAAGAGGTAATAATAGCTAATGCACTATATATACATACCTATGTTACATACGTATAACTCGCAACACAAGTAAGACAAACGAAAAAGAATGCCACTACTGTGGTTGACACGTCGAATTACCGTAACCTTCTGACATCCCTCACCTACCAGAAGGTTTTCACCTCTAGCGTGGTTTACACGTCGAGTTACCATGACCTTCTAGTTCCGCTCTCCCCCTCCCCAAACACCCCTTGCTCTTGAGGAAGCCATTTACATTAGAGTCAAAACGTCGAGTTTTTTATTGTATATCTTATGCAGTTTTTGTACTGTATATATTTTACAAACCATGACACGGTCAACACCCGGAAACTCTCATTATAGACACTCGGGCTGGGGAAGCCTTCGATATCATATTTATGTTATATGACTGGGTAATATTACAATGAAATCTGTTTGAACCCTGATTACGATATTGCACATGTGTAATGGTTCACTGAGTACCTAAATACCGCCATGAACTTACATATATATTATATGTATATATGTATGTAAGTACCTACATACATACATAAGTATATTATGAATTACGGACAGGATGTTATTAACAGAAATACCAATTTCTATAAGGCGACTGCATCGAAAAATGTTATTTCTGTTTATTAATCAACTTCAGTGCAGCTTGTAGTTTTATTCTGGTTGGCATATACAATAGCGAAATAAAATTGTAGCAGGGTTATTCAAACGAATGGATATCCTGAACTACTGATGCGTTCGAATGGAAACTTTCCTGGTAATGTATGGTAAAATTTCGAGAATTCCGTATATTTCATGTTTATTATTTCCGAGGACTTCAACAATTGGGAATACGTTTCATACATGTACTTACATAAGTATGTATGCTTTGTAGAATTGAGAGCTTTTTCTATTTATTTTTATTTTTCCGATTATTCTGTATAAAATTTATTATGGGAAATACATTTTGTTTGTTTATTAGTCTTGTTTTCTCGTTAATTCAAATGATTTGATGAATGACAGACTAACAGATTTTCAATAAAGCAATTTTTGTTATCAATTCTCTATATTATATTGCTTATTGGCACACTTTTTACAAAAGCAAACAACATATCTGCAGATTATTTAAAATATTACAAGCGATATTTCAATTTTGTACTTCATCAATAAATTTATTCACCTTTCCGTTTTGGAAGTCAGATCGATATCATTCGGGTAATTGTTCCGTTTTCGATGGGTGGTATTGGTGTGACTATAATAGCGTTGGCATCCGCTGCGATATCAATAAAACTCACGGTTGATTGTCGTCGCACGATATCGAAATAACATGAATCGTTTTCTTTATTCTGAGAAATATGATTATATACAATACATACATATATGTATGTTCTACATATTGTATTCATAATAGAAAGTAGCTGCTTCCAAATCCATGCTGTGAAATGCTACATAGCTATATTAAAGTACAATACAGATAAGTTATGTCAACATGAAATTCAAGATTCCGAGATCTATTACTAGGTTTTCTATTGCGTCCACAAAGTGGAATTTACTCAAACTGTAGTTGTGCTGTATGACATATGTTGATTCATGGAAAGTAAAGATTGGACACCTTCAATACGTTGTTATATAGAAACTATCCAATCTTTACTTTTCATGAGGTACATATGTACCTCATGGAAAGTAGAGATACATGCAAGTAACGAACGAAAGTTGTACATACTACCTTTAACAGAATACCCCGTATACAATTAATCTCTCTCTCTCTCTCTCTGTTATTGAAGATTATCGGCTTATTACTGCATCGAACTGTTTTGTAAAATATAGACATTTTTTCATTATTTGTTGCAACTCGGAAACTGATATTTCACCAGTTTTTATGGAGTTTCAAGTGATACAAGTGGTATTAACCTTCTTTTCGTTCCTTTTCTTTAGATAGATAAAAGCATAATAGGAACTAATTAACCATAAAATAAAGAGTTGGAATAGCTACGTCGTACTGTGCTATAATTGATTCAAATTCACCAATTTCACAATCAGAGCAAAGTGCGCTGTGGGGCTTCTGCTAAATACATAGTGTTTCCTGTTGCATTAAATTCTTCTCATAGGCTTTCAACGATCTTATTTAGGTGGAGAGAAGGTACATAACATTTCCCATAAAGCTTATTTCCTAAGAGACAGGAAACCGGCGGCAGGAAAGGAAACTCTTCTAGAATTAAAGTATGTATCATCGATTACATACAAGGAAACGGAGGCAAGAACCAATTTAAATAAAATTTGGTGGATTTATAGACTGATGTATTGTAAGAACAACGGTAACTTTCTCAGCTGCTAAATCGCCCGGTTTTGAGAGATCAAAGACACTACCTTCCGCTATGCACTTAATATCCCCAAAACTATGAGAGATATCGAAAAAAAGTGAAGGCAAATGCTTAACTGTTTTAATAACACTAAAAGGTAATGGAAAAATTTTTATAACTACCTGTATAGTATAATCGATAGGTCTGTGCCGACGTACTCTACTAACTCCATAATTTCTAAGTACCCCTCGTGGTTCTCAGGGACAATAAAATCACATATTCTACTTACCTGCATCATGTCGAGGAATCTATAAAATCTGACTCTAAGCAAGTTTTCCAATATATTCATGCAAAACAAGGCACAGCTCGCATACCTAGCACTCTCTACCATAACGACTTGATTTTGGACACTCCTCAAGACATAGTTGAAGCTTTTGCCGGTAAGTTTTCTTCTATCTATACGGGTAGTTCACATTTCTCTTCTGAGTTTAAGCATAGCAATTGCAATCCTTTTACTCTGCAACACGTTTCTACAGAAGAAATAACAAAGGTTTTGGCGTCTTTCCGTGCTAATAAGACCTCTGGCGATGACCTTATTCCCAGATTTCTTGTGCGTGATGGAAGATTTGTGTTTGGAAAACCTCTGTCATATCTGTTTAATCTTGCTATTGATTCATGCACTTTTCCCGTAGCTTGGAAATCTGCCAGAGTTGTTCCAATATTTAAAAAGGATGACAAGTCCTGTATAGACAATTATAGACCCATATCTATTTTGTCCAATTTTGCAAAGGCTTTTGAAAGCATTATCTATTCATGTTTATATTATAACACCAAGAGTTATATATCTCCTCATCAACATGGTTTTGTTCGCGGTAGGTCTACAGTCTCAAATTTAGTATCAATCAGCGAGCTACTTGATGCTCAATGTCAAGTTGATGTAATATATACAGATTTCAGCAAAGCGTTTGATATCATTGATCATGGTATTCTATTGCAGAAACTATCAACTTATGGGTTAAGTTCACCGTTATTATCGCTTTTACGACGGTATTTAACCCAGAGAACTAATTATGTGTTTTACAATGGTTATGAGTCATCGGATTATTGTCCTTCATCAGGGGTACCACAGGGGTCTCATCTAGGCCCGCTTCTGTTTGTCTTATTTATTAACGACTTACTTACTTCATTATCCTGTCCAATACTTGCTTACGCTGATGATTTAAAAATATATCTTTTCATCAAATAGACGAATGATGTACTTTGTCTACAACAGAACTTGGATACTATAACCCACTGGTGCTAGGAATTTAAATTACAGCTATATGTCAATAAATGTTCGTTTGTTTGCTATATCAGGAAAGTAAGTTTTATTGATGCTGTATATGAAATAGATGGCAATATTTTAACACGTTCTTATACAGTCAAAGATCTTGGTGTTTTATTTGACTCCCGCCTTTCTTTTGTGCCGCACATAACTAATTTATCTATTTCGAATTCGAAAACACTAGGCTTTATATTACGCTCATCTAAATTCTTTAGAAACATTTCGTTGATTAAAACCTATACTTCACCTTTGTTGTCAGCAAGCTTGAGTATGCTTCTGTGGTATGGTCTCCGTACTACATCTATTAACAATTATCTATTGAAAAAGTTCAGCGCCGTTTCTTAAAATATCTTTCCTTCAAACTGGATAGCTCTTACCCTGAGAGAGGAAGCGATTATACCTCGCCCTTAGTAAGGCATGGCGTGACATCACTGGAGAGCAGACGGAGAATACATGGAGCCAGGTTTTTGTGGAAGATAATTCATGGTTCATCTGATTGTCCTTCTCTTCATTCCAAAATTAATTTCTTTGTGCCTCGCATTTCCTCTCGTTCTTCCCCCACCTTTACGTATCCATTTTCCCGGACTAATTTATTACAACACTCTCCGCTGTTTACTATGTGTCGTCTGGCGGACATATATTATGGAGATATATTTTATAATTCCATCAACGATTTGACGTTAAGTTGATCTCAATTATTCTTGGCTTTTCTTTTTTTCCCCTTTTATATTTTCTTAAATTTCATTTTCTTGTTTAGAATACTACAAATTAGAATATTGTGTATGTTAGGTAGTGTTGGATTATTGCAGTTGTAAGAGTTTTGTATTTGTGTACCTATAATTTGTATTTTTACCCTGTAATTGTAAATCGTTGGGTAATAAAGAGTCTATTATTATTATTATTATTATTATTATTATTATTATTATTATTATCAATGGCAATAGTTCGTCTCACAATTGTTGTTTACCTGCAACAACCCCCACGCATCATATTTTTTCTATCTGTTGTCATTACCTCTTAGTACGTATTAATTTTTTTCAATATGTCTCAGTTTTGCAGATATTAAAGCAAACATCGAAGGGTAGTGTCGTCGAGAGCATGCCCTATTTCGCTGTATTCATTTAAATCGTGACCGCCACTTACCTTTGTTTTTTTATTAGCGGAGATGCCACTTCTGGTGTTTATAGTAACACCAGACAGTTTGAAGTAGACAATACGTTGACAGGCAGATATTAACTTGTTTTGGATTGCAAATACGCCTTGCCAGATAAAGATAATTTTTTGAAAGCTATGATGTGAAGCTTCAGTTTCTATACCTCACGAAGTATAAAAATTGGGTACCATCTAAAACAATTTCATCCGTATTACTTGCAACTACATTAAATTCTGGCAGAAGCTAGCTATAATTAATCTTTATAGAACTTGCTTTCAAATGTTTACATTATCGCTTATTAAACCCTTTTTCTAAACGGCAATTTATTTAACGGTATTTCTAATACAAGAAAATATAATAATGCAAACTAACAGACGCAAAAGAATGATTATTATTGCTTTTTTCGGGTCTGTACAAAGTTTCTAGCACAATATAAAATCAGTCCATTTTATAGACATCCTACACTAATGTGTGTCGAATGGAGGTTTAAAAAAACTGCTCATCGGGGTGTTCCAAATGGTTGCCCTCAATTTATAAAATTCGAACTTCCTAACTTCGTAAAAAGACGATTAGCGAAAAGTAAATTTCCTTTTCTCGGCAACGTTAGTATCGATCGTCGATTCAGAGGAAGCCCCGTTCCACAACATTGCAACGGAATTAATACAAGGACCAATCGATTAACTTTTCACCGACGATAAATATCGGCAAAAACGCAATTCGTTCCAATTAAGGGGAGCAAAGTAGCCGGGAATGGCACACGCCATGTTCCTTTCGTTTTGGCACCTCGAATACCAGTCCTTCTTCTACAGATCAACCCCCCAATTCGCCTTCTACCGGAACATAAGATCATCTATCGGAATTCTGCTTGCTATAAAATATTTTTATAGATGAGAAAATACTAAAGGTAGAAAAACGAGATAAATGGGGTAGAAAATAATGGCGAAAGGAAAGCAGTTAGGTACTTTTTGTTTCGAGAGACATTTACGCATTACCTTCATTTTATGTTAAAAGTATTAATACAATAACATAACTCTGAAATTGAAGTACCTACTTAATGTTTAAACTTAATTGCTGGGCCTTGGAGTGAATGTGAATGAACATACATTTTGATTGTTGGAATAAGAAAACGCATACCGGCGTGCAAAATGTGTAATGCAACTTACACGGAGAGAACCTAAAAAGCGAGAATACTCATTGTCAGTACAAGGGAGCTGAGCTATTGGGTCATGCGAGTGCACAAAATAAGACGGGAAAGGATGTTTGAAGAAAACTATGCCAAAATCGTCAATCATTATTACGTAGAATTACAAAATTCGAATATTGTTAAAATAGAAAAAAGTTGGCTTTATATTTCTCTATATAAAGAGATACCTACACAAGTAGGTGTCCAATAAGAATGATAATGATGTAATGATGTAGTCACCATGGTAATAAAGTTATATCTGTCACTAGTTGTCATTGATGTTCACTAAACTCTAACAATTTATTATGGCTAAATACTCGCTCCAAGAACGTTTCGTTATTGTCCAAACATTTTACGGTAATCATCGTTCTTATGTAAACACTTTTCGCGAACTTCGCAGTTTTGGTCTAAATAATCGCCCGCGCCGTCAGTGCTTGTCATTCGTCGCGTCGTTAATAAATTTGAAAGCAATTACTCTTCACGATGTAAAAACACCAGTAAGACGCCAAAATGCCAGAACTATTGAGATTATTGGTGCTGTAAAAGCTAGTGTTGCAGAAGATCCAAATTTATCAATTCTTCGTCGTGCGCAAGTGTTAAGACTTAAATAAACAACAACTTAGCGAATTTGAGAAAAGATTTAAATTCACACCCGTATAAGATTGTTTTAACACAAGAACTTAAGCCATTAGACAATCATCGGCGCCGCGAATTTGCTGCTTGGGGTTTAGAAGGACTTGAAAGAAATCGCAATTTTCCAGAAAGAATTATCTTTTCAGTTGAAGCTCATTTTTGGTGAAGTGGTTACATAAATAAGCATAATTGCCGTTTTTGGTGTGAAAACAACCCACAACAGATTCACGAAAAGCCCTTGCATCCCCTTCCCTGAAGGTAACTGTATGGTGGTATAGTTGGACCATTTTTTTTTCCAAAATGAAGTTGAAGATTAAGTTTAATTAAAGTGAATGGTGAACGATACCGCCAGATATTGACAAATTTATGGCGAAATTTGAATGTGCTTGATTTAGAAGATATGTAGCTGGTTACAACAAGAGGGTGCTACATGTCACACTGCTCATGAAACTATCGCCATACTGCAAGAAAAGTTCAAGAAGCTGTGATTGGTCTCCTGTAGATTACTTGTTTTGGGGTAATTTAAAATCTAAAGTTTATGCAAACAGACCACAAACACTTGCTTTGAGATTGAACATTGAACGCTGCATTCGTGAAATTACGCTCGATTTATTGCACAAAGTTGTTGAAAATTGGATCACTCGTGTACACGAAGCGGAGGTGGACATTTAAACGAAGTACTATTCAAAACATAAACGTTATCGATTATACTTTAAGATAATATAAAAAGTGGGGTTATATCTGAAATCATTTCTATTTTGTTTCATTTTAAAATGATCCAGAGGTACTAAAATCGTCCCAGAAATCAAGAATAGCTTCTACGTCTTTCTACCACTCAATTCTCGTTCACCTATCTAGTAAACTTTCTATATATATATATATATGTATACCGGTCGTTTTGAGAAATAGGATAAATAAAGCCGGGACGAGGTAAGGGGCATGAAAATTCGTTAAGAAGTGGGGACGCGTATGAGTCCTATGAACGGTGTATTGGTGGGGACGTAGCTCCCTTCACCTCCTCCCCGCTTTCAATATCCTATGACTCAAAACGACCGGTATACAGGGTTTTCCACGTAACCCGTTCGTTAGAAGTTTTCTGTGTTAACGTCTTAGGGCAGTTCTGAAAATTTGTAAAGCGTAATGTTGCTACTTGGCGAGTCAAAACAAAATGTTTACACTCATGAACCACTTCCGGTTATACCGGAAATCATAACCAACTTTGATATTTCAAATCAAATGTCATATTTTTTATTGCTTCTTTAGATTCCTTATGAGGTGTTATAACATTTTGTATAAAAGTTCCTTATGTCAAAAATTAACCGTTTTTGAATTATTTTGATTTTTGTCAAATTTCTTCATTTTTCAAATGATCAATGAAAGGAGAAATCGATTTTTTTAAACGGAGCACGCTGTATGTGAATACACCATACTAAGTAGATAAATATTTTGCATCGAACAGCTGTAGGTGTCCCTATGTCTATCTATCATAGTTTTAGAGTTATTGGCAATTATTTTTTTAAATTGAACATTATTAGTAGTGAGCCTTGGAAAATAAATTCTAAATAGTTTTGGAAGTAGACAAATTGTATTAATTTGTATTTATTAAACAAAATAACAAATATACGTTAACAACAACATCAACAAGAAAGAAAATTAAATAAAAATAAATTAAAGTTAAACAATGCGTTCCCAATTATATAAGTACTATAAATGTTCAAAATGATCTCCGTTCCGATCTAAGCAGAGCATAATTCTTCTTCGTAACTCCGTTGCAGTGGCTGTTCTTACATTGTCGGCGTTCAAGTTTCGAAAACTGTCGCGTACTAAATTTATAAGGTCTTCTCTATTTTGCACAGGAGACGCGTAAACTTCATTTTTATTTGACCCCATAAATAAAAATCAAGGGGAGTCAAATCGGGGGATCTGGGTGGCCAACACCAAGGTCCATTTCGGCCGATCCACCTATCGTCAAAATATGGGTTACTTCTTGATATACTTCTTGATTGCCGTATCAGATTCCGTGGTAAGCTATTCAAAAATGACAGTAGTACTTCCCTTAGCAGTTGTAGATACCGGATGCTTGTTAAATTTTTGTTATATATTTCGTATGCAACGCGGTTGTGTACAATCATTGCCAAAACATTGAAACTAAAAGTGTCTAGAAAATTTGCTTCTCTAACAGCATGTGAATTTTGTTGCCCCCAATGATGACAATTTCTTCTATTAATAATCCCTTCACGGCTAAATTTCGACTCATCTGTCCAGATAATTTTAGATAGAAAATTGGGATCTTCTTGTGTTTTCGTTAAAATGAACTCACAAAACTGGATTTTACTATCTTGATCCCCTGGACGAAAAGTCTGAACCGATTGAAAAGAATAACGATGCATTTTATTCTTCTTTAAAACCCTATGGATCCATGTACCATCACGGACTTTAGTTATGTCCGGTTTCTAGCGGTACAGCCTGCGCTCCTGTCACTCTTCCCTTTAAGATAAAACGGACATGGTGACAGGAGCGCAGGCTGTACCGCTAGATACCGGATATAACTAAAGTCCGTGGGTGTACATGATACCCCCTAAATCTGCAGACGCTGCCGGTACAGAACAGGTTGGATACGGATGAAAATATCCCAAAACAACAATTTCATTCCCTTCATCGCCCGTAATAGGTTTTGGAACTGTCTTCTTGGCTTGAATGCCAAAGCGAATAAAATTTGATTCTATTCGTTTGAATTTAGCTTTATTCATTGGTGGTAAATGTGGGTATCTTTCATTAAAACTCGTCATGTCCTTCTAATAATTTGAAGAGACTCACCATGAATATAAAATAAATTCAAAATATTTCTATTAGAATAAGTATTTAATTCTTCCTGCATATTCGTGAACAAATTAAGATCATCTCAACACGAAATAAACTTTGTGACAATTTTGACAGATCAGATTTACTTTTCATGGCTTACTACCACGATTTTTCTAGGTAATGCTCAATTTAGAGAATAATCATTAATAATTCTAAAACTATGGCAGATAGACATAGGGACACCTACAGCTGTTCGATGCAAAATATTTATCTACTTAGTATGGTGTATTTACATATAGGGTGTTCTATTTAAAAAATCGATTTCTCCTTATTTGAAAATTACTTAAATAATCATCAAATTCAGAACTCCCTGTAAGAGATTTATTAACTGTTTAGACGTTAAACAGTCTCTTCTACCTTTCGCCGCCTCCAGCAGAAATATGAAACAATGCGGTTCATTCACGGCTTAGATATACGATTTTAAAAGATCATTTGAAAAAGCAAGAAATTTTACAAAAATAAAAATAATTCAAAAACGGTTAATTTTTGACATAAGGAACCTTAATACAAAATGTTATAACACCTCATAAGGAATCTAAAAAAGCAATAAAAAATATGATATTTGATTTGAAATATCAAAGTTGGTTATGATTTCCGGTATAACCGGAAGTGGTTCATGAGTGTAAACATTTTGTTTTGACTCATCAAGTAGCAACATTACGCTTTACAAATTTTCAGAACTGCCCTAAGACGTTAACACAGAAAACTTCTAACGAACGGGTTACGTGGAAAACCCTGTATATGTATATATCATTACTGTCGACCCTTTCTTTAAGATAATTCGCCATGAGCAGCTATATTTTTAAAAGAGTACGATAATTTTTTTACGTATTGTATACCTAATACCACTAATTATCTATAGATATATGGTGATCGACGTTTAAAACAAAACCGGGTCAAAATTAGTATCCTACGGCAGCAGTGTTACGCTATCCATCGTAGGATACATTACCCCATATATCGATATGCCCGCAGCCTACTCCGTATTATGTCGAGTGAACCGCGCAAATGTCCATCCACGAATGCTGCCGTTACCTCTGCCGCCCAATCGATATCCTTTAGCAACCGATTGTAACACACAAACATAGCCTTACTGTCATACTGCTGCAGTTTTTTTTTATGTAATAATTGAGCATCTGTATTCACCTCTTCTCGATTAGAAGAATAGAACTAGAATATTTGATGAAAGATGAACTGTTTTTACCATTCCAAAAATCATTTAGATGTATAAAGTCTTGCATAATGAAAACAAGAGGAAACAACGAATTGTTGTCCAAAACGCTAAACTTTTTACACAATGATAATATGACAGTAATGGTTAATCGGAGAAACTTTTTTTAAAGTTGCGTTGCTGCCAGCAGTGTTGCTGACGTATTATAAATTGAATATTCTGTCATAATTTTACATTTTTGAATAGCTAATATAAAATAAAGTCGATTGATCTTAATTTTTACACTAACTGCTGCTTGAGAAGGTCTAATACTTTACTTGGTAGGTATTTGTTACTATATATTTAGTTAGCCGCGATGTGCAACGAATCACTCAATTTCAATAATCTAGGACATGAATTGTTTCTAGTCATATTTGAGCGATTTGGTATTTATACATAAAAATGTGTTATTGTGGTGTTATTGCAAATATGGTAAAAATAAGATGTTTATTGCAATATGCAAATCATTAAAATCTCCAAATTGAAATGATTACAATATTTTTTAAATGTATAACTATTGTATTGATGAAGCAGTTAACAACGCTGCTTCTAGCGACTCTACTTAAAGTTCGAAGAACATTCGTAGATCAATCGATACTGTTTCTATATTACGCTGTAGCAACGATCTTTTTTGCATCAGTCTAGTATTATAATAATACTTTGTTATTTTCTTATTAGTTGACATTTCAAATCATTATCCCTGTGCACATTTGCGAAATCTTTAAATCAAATCTTTAAATTAGATTTGCTATTCAGTTTTTATAAAAATAATTTGTAAAAGCTTGGGAGGATATCTAATAAAAAGTCACTAAAATTTTGCTACAAGAAATCTACCAGCAAAATTGGTCAAAATTTCATGAATTGAGATATTTTCTTTATTATCATACTTTTGACAATTTGATTGTTAGAGAAATTAGTTTAAGGCTCTTCATTATTTAGATTAGAGAAAGCAATAATTTTGAATATATTATTGGCGGTCATTGCAGATTCCCATATGTTGTGGCAATCTACCAGGTCGGTGATTCGTCATTGTGGGGTTATTTACTGTGATCTTTCTGGTCGTAATATAATTTACGGCAGAGTAGTAGATCGGCTTTTTATAAAACTTTTAGAATAAATAATGTAGATTCAAAAATAGAAGTATCTATTTAATAATTTTATATTGCGTTTAGATAGACCGCTCCTTTCATTACTAGACGTTTTACTAAACCACTGCAGCTCTGGTTAACAGATAATTTGAAATACACTAAGGTACAAAAAAATCCGCACACTCTTAATCAAAGATCTAGTATGTTAATCTAGTAGTAGTATGTTATCTAAATGGTTAAGTATTTTAAACGATATAAAAATGCATTTCAAACAAAGGTTCATGTAATTAATTATCAATACAGTATTAAAAAAAATCTTTTTGTCAAAACGGAAATGGCGTAAAACCAGTAACATCATTTTTCACCTGTGGCTTAGATGTTTTGTGCTTGTAACATTGAAATCAAATGTTTAGTAACGCGTGTTACTCCTTCGGCATTGAATAACTGCATCCATACGTCTTGACATGCCTTAAATAAGGTTAGAAATGGCTTCATGAGGGAATGATTTTCCATTCATCTAGAAGTTCTTCTCTTAACTCCTGTAAATTTTCCGATGGTCTCTGCCGCCTCCTAATACGGCCTCCAAACATGTCCCACACGTGCTCAATTGGATTAATGTCAGGACTCCTTACTGGCCATGGCAAAACGCGAATCCCCACTTCTTGCAGATAATTTGTGGTAACGTGGTATATATGGACCAAATGGCACCACATGATTTACCAAACATTCATTTATGTCCCTATCAGCTGTTAGTTTTCCGTCTACCAACTCCGTAAGAGCGTTCATGCACACTTCTTCTAACTGTTTTGGCCGATATTGGACGTTGCGTTACCATCGTAGATGGTAAGTTGCGCTCCCTAGGACCTGACAACAACATGCACCTGTCTTCATTTTACGCTGTGCATCGCGGACTCTCATTAGAGACCTACAGAAGAACCAAACTGTTGAGGCGGTGCTAATGAGTGGTCTTACTCAATATAATAATTTACCTCACGAAATAAAATGTAGCGGTAGTACAAGTATTTTTAAACGGCGTTTGTTTAATGGCTTGTTTACATGTATCCATGGTAACAAAATGATCACAAATTGATGCATTTTAAATTGCATAATCTACAAAAACTCTGACTAACATACATCTAATTTTTCTTTTTATAAAATAAATGTCCGGGTTTTTTGTCTCTGAGTAGTTGCTGTTTGTACGCGATAAGGTCAAAGAGAATAATAGACGAAACACTTAAGAACCTGAAATACTATAGATCAGGGGTGTCCAAACTTTGAAGCCTTAGGGCCACAATTACATTTTCAGTATGCTCCAAGGGCTAAAACAGTTTTAATTTTTCTGCCATTGACTATATTTCTAAACTAGTCGCAAAATACGTGACCTAAGCAAACACACTTTTTTGCATTTCAATTACATAGGTATGTATTGTGACACTTAACGACATCTAGTGCCGAGTATTGGTACTACTCGCCACTAAGTAGGTGTATTGTACTATGTACGATCTATCTCAGCTACCCGCTACCAGTAGCGTTATTTGCAATTAAATATGTGGGAATTACCGTGTTGTTTCGAGAAAGTTCTGGTTCCGGCTAGTGTGTTCCGATCACTTTAAGATGGCAGTAATTGCATATAAAAACCCTAGCGGCTTAACCGCGAGTCAGTCTGCGTAGAAAAGGCGAAAGAAGGAAAACTGTCTAGTGCGAATTAAAGTAGAATAACACCCGTGCGCAACAGTATTTTGATTTAACTTATTGTTTTTATGTGTGATTTATTAGTATGGGAAAAAAACCAAAAATAGACAGTGAATGCAGAACATTCAAAGATAAAGATAAAAAACTTTTAGTATTTTATGATTGAGTCCAGTAATAAGGCGCTATGTTTTATTTGTAATGAAACCATAGCTGTTTTCAAAGAATATAACACTAAACGATACTATGAATCGAAACATTACAACAAAATTACTCGAAATATACAGGAAGTTTTCGGAAGGAGAATTTTGAAGCTTTAAAGCGCGGACTGAAATCGCTGCAATCTTTATTTACCAAAACGGATACTAAACAAGAGTCCGCAACTGGCGCCAGCTTTCGTGTGGCTCTTGAAATGGGAAAACGTGGAAAACCACCAGATGGAGATATGATAAAAGAATGCTTGATTCCCGTAGACGAAGACATATGCCCCGGAAAGGTAAATTTATTTAAAAGTGTCAGTTTGTCAACAAACACCATCGCTCGGAGGGTGCAAGACATCGCAGAAAATATATCATCTCAGCTGTGTGACAAAAATAGACATTTTGAGTGGTTTTCTCTAGCCTTGGATGAGTCAACGAATGTGTCAGATACTGCTCAGGTCTTGATTTTTATTAGCGAAGTAGATAAAAGCTATGAAGTGTATGAAGAACTTCTTGATATCGATGGTATTCACGGCACGACAACTGGGCCAGATATTTTTTTAAACGAGTTGAAAATACCATTAATAAAAAGAACCTTCGATGGAAAACGTTGAAATCTGTTACAACTGATGGAGGTAAAAATATGTGTGGTAGAAATAAAGGAGTGGTTCCACTTGTGTCAAAGACTATAAGAAATGATGGTGGTTCAAAATCATTAGTCTTACATTGTATCATTCATCAACAGTCCTTGTGCGGAAAATGTTTGGATACCTATGTCTGAAGTTCTAGAATCAGTCATATCAGTTGTTAACCTCATCAGATCCACTAGACTGAATCACCGACCATTCTGCGAGTATCGTACTACCGTACGCTGGCTTAGTAGCGTAAAGACCTTAAGCGCTTTTTTGAATTTCGAGCAGAGATCGAAATTTTTTTTGAATGAAAAGCATCGCCCTTTTGCCGATTTAAAAAATAGAGAATGGCTGTGGAAGTTAGCATTCTATGTCAACTTGACAAATCATATGAACGAATTGAATTTGAGATTACAAGGAGAAAATCAGCTACTTCCTGATTTATACACCAATATCAAATCATTCACGCAGAAAATAATATTATTTCAATCGCAATTACGTAAAACATGTTTCACACATGGTACTACTTAGAAAACGTTTTCCAATATGAAGTATACAAAGAATGTTTATCCATGAGCATCTTAAATGTCTTTTAATAACTGGTACAAGTAAAATTGATCCACAACTACAAACTATTGTCGGTGGAAAATCACAATATTGGTGTTTTCTGTTTTACTGTGATTAGTGGGATTCATTTCAATTATTTTTTAGTCATTATAAGCTTAAGCTTAGATACTTAAGTTAAGTTTGCTGCGTCATCATTTCTGTCGTTAAGTTTTACCTTGCAAGTAAATAAAACCGCGTAATTAATATACTGTGTTTTCCTCTACAACTTATCCCAGTAACAACAATAAAACATTGGCTCTCGTGGGCCAGATTGATGACATTAGTCGTAAGCTGTGGCGGGCCGGATTGATGGCACTGGAGAGGCGGATTTGGTCCGCGGGCCGTAGTTTGGAAACCCCTGCTATAGATCACTAAAAAATTTAACCACAGAATCAATCAAACTTGAAAAGAAGATCATGGTTGTGTATGTCCATTTTGATTCGATGTAGATATATGGCGGGATTGGGCCACCTTTATTTACAGAAACATAAAAATGTCTACATATCCGATAACCTAACAGATTTGGACCCCATTAATAGCATTTTTTTAAGTTCAATTTTTGGTAACGATATTATGCCCTTAATTTATGTTATAGTAATCCTAACATTAATATTTCTTTTGATCTACAGCATAGGTTCTCATCCTTATTTTACCCACCGCCCACTTTGAGAATATTTTTTTTTCTGAAACCCCTCATTTCTTTTTACTTGCGAATTTGACAGCTATTCCCAGGATTACATTTAAACGTGTAATTCTCTGGGTATTTTACTGCCCCCATGAAATTCTCGGCCACAAGAGGGCGTTATCGCCCACGCTGAGAACTTATGTCTACAGAGTATATTGATTTAGATACGATACTTATGATAACTTTAAATATTGACCTTAGAAAAACTTGATATAACGGTTTTAGTACTATGATGTTGAATATGTGTTGTCCTGCAATTCTTCCTTTTGTCACGCACATCGCTAGCATCTGCAGTAAGAAATCTATCTTTCTAAGTGCGTGGATACTGTTTGTTATACATCCCTGCTATACCAGGTGTTCAAATTGAAGTCGGCACTATTGCTAACTTCGTTATTATTGAAGCTACGATGCCAGTTAAATTAGCAAACTATTAGCGTTTTTTCTTCCGAATACGATGGTAAAACCTGAAAAACAATTGAACTTCGCGTTTTTGAGATATTAAAAAAAATTACATTTTTTTAAATGGAATACCCTGTATATTTTTGCACATTTTGAATGATAATTTAATTCTAAATGAAATCCATTAATACATAGGTACCCAGAAATTGACAAATAAACGAACTACAAGTATTAATGGAAAATCATGTAGACATTGACTAGTTATCGAAAAATTAATACACTTTGCTCTTTATTATTGTCAATATTAAATACACTTACTTGAACAACAAAAAACAAAATTCTGAATGCAAAATATTGACTGCATAACCACCCTACTCTTAAAAACTACAAGGACGTAAAGATGAAGCGAGTATTAAACTCAAAAAGTGAAAACAAATAAAAACTACAAAACAAAGATCATGTGCTCGAAAACATTCCCGTTTTCTTCTACACACTTTTGAGCACGTTTGTACACCATTCTAACAGCTATTAAGATCGTTCGTCCATCGATGTTGTTTATAATATTGCTGATGCTTTCTTGAAGATCATTTGTATTTTCATAGCGATTTTTATAAATTTCATTTTTTGAAAATCCCCAGAAATAAAAATCAAGAGGGGTAAGGTCTGGTGAACGTGGTGGCCATAATACTGGTCCTCGTGTACTTATCCAGCGATCATGAAAAATTTGTGTTTGAGAATTGTGCAGTGGTGCACTATCTTGCTGGAAAATAACTTGTGCGCGATCAGCTAAATTGAGATCATCTAAGAACTCCTCTATTGTATTTCTCAATAGTTCTGCGTATCGTTCACCTGTAAGAGTACTTTCTAGCATAAAACATTTTTCTAAATGTGTAAATGCCATTGTTGGAGCAAATTCAAATAGCTATTTATGTAGTATATTTATGTACGTTGACTTAACTAACACTCGTAATCTTGACAGATACTATGTATCTTTTGTTTTAGTTCTAGTTATCTGTGATACAACTATTAGAAATAAATTGACTCTGTCTACGCTTACAATAATGGTACAATTAAAGCAAAAGCTAAATGGGGTTTTTATTATTACTTATTAGCAAGCGATTAACAACTAAAATATGATTACCATCAAACTAGTGACGATTTTTTGTTCGCATGAGATGACAAATTATAATAAAATGTTTCTTTCAGTTGTCAATAGTCGACCATTCATTGGCTACACGATCTTCATATCAAGTTGATCTGCTACATTTAAATGCTTGTAGTTAGTTTATTTGTTAATTTTTGGGTATCTATGTATTAATAGATTTTGTTTAAAATTAAATTATCTTTTAAAATATCCAAAAATATACAGGGTATTCCATTTAAAAAAATGTTATTTTTTAAATATCTCGACAACCTGAAGTTCAATTGTTTTTTAAATGTTACCCTCGTAAACGCAACAAAAAACGCTACTAGTTTGGTAATTTAACCAACATCGTATCTCTAGTAGTAACAAAGTTAGCAATAGTGCCGACTTCAATTTGAACACGCTGTATACCATTACTACAATTTCAATTTTTTAAGCGTAATTAACTCTCTACACTAAAGTACAGTTTAGTGTAGCTTTCGCAATGATTTCAGCAGTTCGATTGCGCTTCTTAACAGTCCGGAGGACAATAGAGACCATTAGAGGGGACGATTACTATACTAATTGCTCGGTTACAGTAAAACGTTTGACACTGTTAAATAAACGCGGATTTAAAAATTGTTTATGAAATGTCTGGTGTCTGTTCTGTGAAACTACAAATCATACTCTTTGGATTTTTTGTCCATTATCCCAATATAGAATAATGTATGAATATTGACATCAATAATCAGCAGATCGCTTTTAGCCATGAAGTTAAAAGTCTTCGATTTTGGGCTGTTCATTGATAATAATTTCAGATATCATATACCTATCGCAATTTATTACTAGAGAAGGTCTGAAAAGAATTTACCCCTTTAGGAATCTACTCTATACTAGGGTTACGAGGAGATTATGCGAGCTATAGGTATATTCTGTCCAAATTTAACTACTATGTCTCTGTCTATCACGCTGTTATTGATCCAATTCATATAAAACTCTTGCTTACGTTACATCTACGGTATACGAAATTTGGTCACATTTCACGAGCGGTTGGTTAAGAAGGTTGGATGGATATGTAGGACACATCACAGGTGCTGTTTTTTTATTATGAAATAATTACAAGCAAATCTCCACTTTTCTTGTACGAGTATGATAAAATGATATAGAGTTAAGACGTCCACAATATCACCACTCGAATTCGTGGGTTGCTTTCGACCCCTCTTCTTCCTGCACGGCATTCACTTCATTATTTCGGTTATCTTTCGAATTTAACATTTATATGAGTTATAATAACATTTTTGCAATTATGTATATAGTACAATTGTATATGATATACATATACTTAGTGCAACGTACTTACGTATTCTTTAGAATTAATACAAATTCATAACAATGTGTAAGTACATATACCCCTAATGTTTTAAAAAGTTTAAGACCTTCACTCAGTAACTATGTTATCAAATACTTTCTTTAAAATTTTGCATAATGCTAAGTTACAAATTTCTGAAATTGTTGGAGTGACATGTACAATAAAGTTTTGGTTTAATGAAAATTACCATGACGTGCTCTCAAACCCTCATAAAAAGCACGAATAGATGATTGATACCTGTTACAATTTGCACCTTAAAGACAATTCACCATAAATATCAATTTGCTGTTTCTTCCCTATACAATCAATAAGAAATCGTCTTCACGACATGCATCTCTGTGCCACATAAAGCATCACAAGCAGAAATACTGAATTATCCTCTATATACCGGGTAAAGACCTCAAGTTACGGCGTGATTCTGAAAACTGAAAGCAATATCAAAGCCCATACCAAACTACATTTCGTTCAGAATGCTTCTGTAACTGGTTTTCCCATGCTTCTTATTTTAATATTTACAACCTCTTTCAATCAAAATAATAAATTTCCGCTAATTATTTTTAACTGGGCATATATGTACAACATTATACGTTATCATTAAAATATAGTAGTATTATTTACTTATGGCAACTCTTGTATACACCATACATTCGCTAATATTTATACTACGGCGTCTGGTACCTTAAACGTAATACCCACTTCACGGATTATAACCTAATTACGAATGAAATAATGCAACTGGGGTTTACGAAATGCCTATTTCATATCGTAAGGGACTCACTAATATTATCTGCGCATAACTTTGGAGGTTCATTTACATTAACATATAATGTGGTAAACTCGATACGAAAAGAAAGGAATTGTTAAGGGTACATTAAAATCGTTGTTAATAAATACTACAAAGTAAGTTAAATAGTAAAAGCCACGCAAATTACCATGTAACCTAGTGTCTTTACGGCAACTAACTGACTGGCAATCTTAACAAGAAACAATTTGCTCATTACTTTAGTATCGATTCCACTATGAACTTCGCATTGTTCGTAACAGATGGCGAAAGTTGTAATCTTTGTTTGGATTTGAAATACAATCGCCAAAATTCAGTTACGTAATTAATCGAGACGAACTTTCACCGGTATATAATAATTCCACTCAGTATTGATGATTTAATATAGTACCATTTTCCGTTCAATTTCTAGGAATTTTTAATGAAGTTTATTATCTGTTTTGTAAAGATATGTATAGATGCGATTATATATCTTTTTATACGGCAAATGCAATTTTTATTTTAATTTTTTACTGCAAGATTGAGACACATCACCACATGTTAATTGCACATACTGAAATATGTATATACTAGGCATATTGGCGTGAGTTATCTGCTGTTTGGCAAAACAGCGAACGACTTAGTTGCAGAATTTATCAATGTAATATGTAATTACCAAATAATGTAGCAAAGTCTGCAATAAAAATGTTTTGTTTTTGACTCTCGGCTGATAGGTGCTTTGGATCTGCTCTTGTGTTTAAAGAGTTTCGTTAATGTCTGAATAAAGATCATGAATGATATTTCTCCTGTCGATCCTAACCAGGTTCAGCGCCACAAAGTCGTAAATAAAGAAGTTTTCCCAGAACAACGTGTTGCAGTTGGGGCACCTGAACCCCGATAGACCACGGTTTCACGTCGGAACTAGATGCATCCTGGAGGTGGATGCTTGACCTCTGCGATGATAGGACCCTTAACATGTTACTTGCCAATAATTGATTTTATACTCTGTGGCTACAAGAATCACGTCACTGAGACAAAAAGGCTAAAGAACTCTTTAGCGAAGACTTTGGAATAATGTTTCAAGAGACTGGCTGGAATGACCGTTACATAATAACAGCTGGCAGTTTGTGATTGATTGTAATGGTAATTTTGTACTGGAGTTAGTTAGAAGTTAATAGATTTATTTCTGCCGTATAAGTTGTTTAAGAAGATACAAAAAAAATGTAACATTGGGATAATACAGATGATTCACTGATCTGTTATGCGTGAATTCTTAAGAGTAGAGTTTCCAAATTATTTTTCCTTGTCAATAAACCCGTTTATTTTTAGAAATATTACTTTGAAAACCCCCGCATTTGCAAACCAACTATGATTGGCAACATACAAAGTGTTCTCAATGAATGATAATTGTAAGTAAATATGTAAGTATGCTATATTCCTTTAACGAAAAGTATTTTGACTTACTGAGACTTTTTTTAAGTTCCTTATTTGGTATAATAGTAATGGTTCAACACAAATATAAACATTTGATGTCAGGGAAAGTTAGGAAAGTAAAATTGAAGGTATGTTGAAAACTGAAAGTGATTTCTTTCAGTTACTTAACGCAAATGTTTCCTACTACGAAGCTGAAGTATGTATATAATACTAATAGTAGGCATACTAGTAAAAGTAAAACTAACTACTGTAACTCGTATACATATACAAAATACGAAGATCAAGCGTGATATGTCAAACGTATGGTCAAACGCCAGACTTATGTCTACAAGGTATCTTACATAAAGTAGAGACTTTACGATACTACAATGTTGCATAAATCACTATATTTCATTCTAGAGCATTATTATGCTGTATATTGTTTATATGTTTTTAATAAGTTTTTAATGGTAGCCTCGTCAGCCCATTATTCGAAAAGTTAATAAGTGTGTGTGTGCTTTTGCACGCAAGCAATCAGAACCTTATGCGGTCATGACAAGCAAAACATTTATAATATACATGTCTCGGCGATTAATCCCACATGAATTGGAATCAAAAAAATACATTAATAGAATGAGAACGGGTGATTTATTTATATTCAGTAAATGTAACATGTTTAAACAGAACAAAATAATTTAGAGGTGAAAATATATACATACATACATACATACATATCATTTATTTTTATATATTTTTATGTATAAATAAAACAAATTATTTATATATATTTCATTTGCCCAATACTTTACGTAACCTCGATCATCATAGTATACATTTAGTTCAAAAGATGTAATTGTTTCTAATCTTTGCCTTTTTAAGTTCATTAAATTTATTGTTAGAGTTGTGCTAAACGCATCAGTTATACAAAGTATAAGTACATTATACAGATATGATAATAAATCGTAATACAAAGATTTCGTGTATTCTTGTTTCGGCGTAGTTATAAAAAGCAATGCAAGTGTCAAATTCGAAGACTTCATTGACCAAAGTATTAGTTCACTTCTACCTTTTTATTTTTTTTTGTTTTATAATAATAATGTGTTTCACAACCATGTGTTCAAATCTGGATGCAAATAGTTTGGTGGTGTACCACAAGGTCAAAGCCACATATATGTATGTATCCCCAGTATTTAAGATTTTTAACAAGATACAAATATAATTCTTCATTAGATTTAAAGTTTTCTTTTTATTTATTTTTTCATACAAAATTCGATGTTTTATTTTATTATGTTCTATTGCAAAAGTGAAAATATTTTTTATCGAATAAAAAGCCGTCAGCTTATATGTACATATAACGTTTTGGTTAGAAATCCACTGTCACAAAATTAAATACTTACTATCAAAAATAAATTATTTGTTAAATTTGTTAACAAACTAAACGTAACGAAACACATTTAAGTAAATAGTATTTTCCAATAAGAAATTTAAATATCTTGTAAGCTATCAACTGTAGGATACTAATTGGATATAAATTATATGAAGACTGGAAAGAATGTAATGTAGACTGAGCTTTTACTTAAAATTAAAACCCACATGACCTCTGACGTTAGATGACGTTGATAACGAAATAAATATTCCTAACTTTTCCAACCAGAAAGACGCAAAACAATATAAGTAATAACGGAAACTCTTTTCAACACTTATTGTAATTATTTTTCTTTTAGTTACTTGTGATTATTTACAATATAAACCTAACCTGTCGAATTTTATTTGTCAATATGTATGTACATAGGTAAATGAAAATTTCTGTAGGAATTTTATTTATAGATATTACCATGCCGCTAAATGGGTTTCATATCTAACAGAAGTCACGTGGGTTTTAGTAGGTATTAAGTATTAAGTAAAAGCACTGTATTATTAGTGCAGTCTTCAAAAAGAGAACAATTTATTCAACTATTACTCGACCGTACGACGTAGGCAATAGTGCTCAAAGTACTCAGGTATGCGGTCTGTCCTGACCACTGT